>WEIS01083251.1:1394-25187 GCA_013389965.1 Todus mexicanus
AAGAAAAAAGAAAGAAAGAAAAAAAAAGGAGGAAAAAAAGGCATAGAAAGATCTGTGATAAAGTCTCGACATTATTTATTTATTTATCTATTTATTATCTATTTATTTTATTATTATTATCGCTATTATTATTATTATTACTATTATTTTGTGTACCATTGTTTGCAGCGCAAACATTCTATGCATTTTGAAACTGAGCACTAAATAGACTAGCTTCTGGTAGAATCTTTTGTGGATGGTGTAATTTCACAGTTTAACTGCCTGTTTTCACTGAAAACACAAACATTCTTGTCACGTTCTTGTATTTAGATTTAAAAGAGGGGAAAAAAAGAGTGAAAAAAAAAAAGAAAAACGACGATTGTAAATATTTTCTTTAATGCACAAAAAAAAGGAAAAAAAAAAAGGCTACAAACTGCAACCACGTGTGGATCCTGAAATGTCTCACTGAATAATCTACCTGTCCATGTATGTTTGCTGAGCTTTCTCCTTGGTTGTGTCTTTATTACTTTTATTTCTATCAGAAATATTTCTGTACGCCAAAATACAACAGGGAGATGTGTCCCAGCATACTTACAAATAAAACAAACGTGAAAACAGAATAATTATTATTATAATTATTGGGTGCATTTGAAAAAGGGAAAAAAAAATATTTCCAAGACACGGCTGGTAAATTCAAGGTATGGCCGTTAGACGATAAGACTAATTCTACCAAAAAGAAAATAGTGAGAGATGTATTTTTCTGCTAAATCCAGAAATCATTACTTTGAGATAGCTCTTATGTGAAAATCGGTGCTCTGAATAAAATTAACTATATATTAGCTGCGTGTGTTTCTTGAAGTTTATTCTATAACTGCAGAATATAAATCAAAGTAAAATTTTAAGAAGGACTTCTGAAGTATTTCTTTTCAGTTTGCTGGAAAGGATTATGCACCTACAAAATATGTATAAAGAAGAAAAGCTTGGGTGGTTTCAGGTTTATATGTTGTTCTGACTGGCCTAATTGCACTTAATTATGTAACAAGATACTTTATTTTTATTTTGGGTTAATAAATATGAAAATCCTAAACTGATCTCTCCTTATGTTGTAAATGCAATTGTTCATTAGGAACGTATAGGATGCCACCTACTGCTTCAAGTGATCAAAGAACCTCTTTCTATTTTCTGATGACCTGTGACTAGATCAGATGCCAAATGTACAAAGTTACTTAATAGCTGGGATTATTTCTTCTGTAGACATATTTTAGCTAAACCTTTTTAATTTCGCCGGTAAATCTGTGAATCAAGACACGTGATGTTCAGAAAAAGAATAATACGTTCAAGAAGCTGTGATTTTAAACAACTGTTGATGTTAAAAAATAAGCACTAAAAGTATTTTTAAAAAAACCATAGATCTCGTCCACCGGAAATTGACTTGTTTCTGTTGTTATTAACTTGAAATGTCATCAGAATTTTTAATAAATACATTTGTAAAAATATTATTTTATAGAAAAGTATCACCGAATATCATTTTTTTGGAGAGTCAGGAATGGACAAATAAAAAGAATTACAAACGTTGGGTTTTTCTTCATCTGCCCCAAACGATTGAAATGTTACAAGCGATGCCACATTTGTATTATACAGTAATGACCGATGTATGTATTGAAAAGTTAAGGAGTTTGTTTTGTAATAAGTACAATCCTTATCGAGTACAAAGAAAAAAAAATAATATGTTAATAAAACAGATGGTGAAAATAAAAGCTTTGCAGAGTTTCCTATTTTTCATGGTAGGAAACTGTGCAAAACCGGCATGTTCTGCTTTCCGTCGGATGAATCTGAGTAGTTCAGAAACCCAAGAAATACTCACGAGGCCTTTTTAATAAATGCCTTACTAAAATATCGAGAAAGAGAGAAAGAGAGAGAGAAAGAGAAAGAGAGAAAGAGAGAAAGAGAGAGAGAAAGAGAGAAAGAAAGAAAGAAAGAAAGAAAGAGAGAAAGAAAGAAAGAAAGAAAGAAAGAAAGAAAGAAAGAAAGAAAGAAAAAGAAAGAAAGAAAGAAAGAAAGAAAGAAAGAAAGAAAGAAAGAAAGAAAGAAAGAAAGAAAAAGAAGGGGAAAGAGTTTATATGCGTGTTTATAAGGACTGTTAAAACTTCCGCATCCAGGAAAAGAAGTCGGACAGAAAAGACGAAGAGCCAGAACATACGTTAGTATTTATTCCCCAACAGTATGTAGCCTCCTGTGTTCAGGAGTCCAATTTGTGACCAAAACCCCATAGATTCCCTCCCCGCCCCCCTTGAGCTGCCGGGTGGCGGCTGCCTCCTCTGACGGCTCCTGAACTTCAGCCAGTTCAGCATCTGTGACCCTGGCCGAGGACACTCCGGTGCTGCCATCCCTTGAATGGCCTTTTTCTCCACATCGGAGGTATCTCGCCGTTTTCCTGATGTGATTTTCCAGTCCTAAATCCACAAGACCCGGGCTGGCTCCAGGAACTTCTGCTTAACACTTGCTCTCTGATCGCTTTCAACTTAGATTAGGCCATCATAAGTGAATAACAGACACCCACTGCCACGATCGTATTGATTTTTGCTCTCCTGTGATATTAAGACTAATTCGGTCCTGCTTCAACAAGTAAAAAAAGGCTCCCCAGAAGGAGAATGAAGTGTCCTACAGCACACATTTTATGGTTTGTGTGCCTCCCCCCCCCTTTTCCCCGTGTCCCCCCTTTCCTCCGAAGAGAGATAGATTTGTCGAAAGATAATTATTTTAACTCTGACGGACTCCAGCGCGTAATGCTTGATACCGCCGCTGCTGCCCTGTGTTATTCTGACATTTCCCAAACGATTTGAAATCCCTCCAGTTATTTATGTCTTGCTTTTCAGCCGGCGGTATTTCTTTCTTTCTTTCTTTTATTTATTTCATTTTATTTAAAAAAAAAATTAAAAGGAAAGAAAAGGGCGGGGGAGGGGAAGTAGCTTTATTGCATTTACCTGCTGATTCCAAAGCGGAGGAAAAGCCTAATTGATTTTTAAAAGATCAGCAGCAGAATTCCAACCCGCTTGGGAACCTGTTTCCACCTGCCAGCCGAGAGGCTGATTACGGGTAATTAGGTTATTGAAGGGTTGGTGAAACGCGGGGTCCCTCCCGCTGCCGCCCGGGCCGCTGCCCCAGCCGGGGCTCGGAGGGGACCCAGGCTGGGAGAGCCGCGGCGGGGCCGCTGCCGACACGTCGGCCCCTGCAAACACAATTACCGAGCCGCCCTGAATAATTCATGGGCTGAGATTTAGAAAATTAATAAAATGAATTATAACAAGAGGCTAATTAAAAACTTTAGTAATTGTTGTCAAGACAGCTTGATGGGAGGCGTGCTGCACCAACACCTCCCCATACCCCCACCTCCTTCCCCTTTCCTCCTTCCTTCTTCCCCTTCCGCTTTTGGAAAGCCTCTTCCTCCCTTGCAACCCCTTCACCTGAAGGAGGCTTCAGTTTGGGAGCAAAACGGTGGATGGATATATAGGTCAGCTGAATATCTAGGTCCCAGAGATGGGACCGAGGGGGCAAAACTGCGAACAAGCCTCTTGCCGTCCCGGCGAGGCAGCCAGGCAGGCGGGTGTGTGTGTGTATGTAGGGGGGTGATTGCACGGCCGGATGAATGAAACCGAAGGCTCCGAAGTTAATTTTAAATAAGATGTCACATAGAGATCTTTGAAGAAGCAGCGGGAGCAGAAAGTGGCTCCTGCACCGGAGGACCCCGGACCTGCAGCCGGGCGGACGGGGGCAGGCGGGGCCCCGCGGGCAGAGCCGCGCAACTTTGCGCCTTGGCCTCCTCGGCTGAGAACGGCAGGAGAGGCAGGAGCGACAGGAGGGGCAGGGGGGGGCAGGGCCCTGGGGCTCCTCCTGCCCCGAGGCTGCCTCCGCTGGGGGCTGCGGGAAGCGCCCCCCTCCCCCCGGGGTTGCTGGGCTGCCCTCCTGCTGGTTGAAGATGGAAGTTTAGGGCGGATTTAGCGCGATGTTTCCGCGGCCAGACGGGCCCGGGGATCCCGGGGTGCTGCAGCGCTGCGGATTTATGGGCATGTCAGCAGGCAAACCCTGCCCGGGAGCTTGCTGGGGCTGATCGGCCAGGGGGCAGCTGCGCATGCAAAAACCTGCTTCCCAAATTGGTCTCTGGATTTGCCACGGAGTCACAGCCCCCCTGGGAAAGCGGGAGTCCTCCTTTGAACTGCATTTTAACTCCTTCAGCCTTCTCACCTAATTATGCCAAAGCATCTCGAACTCTGGGGGCAAGGTTGTTAAATACTTCTTTGAAAAAAAAAAAAAGAAAGAAAGAAAGAAAAAAAGGCAGAACAAAACACAAACCAAAACTCGCATCGGGAAGCGAAGGCGGATGGAATATTTTAAATACATATTTATATATATGATGTCGTAACACGTTAGTCATTCTAAGGGTCGAAGTATTTAAAAGGCTTTATGTCGAAAATTAAATAAATAATGTTTAAAGGGGCAAACTGAGCTGGTAGGCTGGAGATAAACTGTAACTTCGCGTTGATTCTGGAAGACTCCAAATTGCCTCCAAATTGCTCACCGTCCCGGTTGCAGAAGAAGCAGCGGGCAGGGGCTCAGCAGTGAGGGTTGGGCTCCACGAGCCGCAGGGCCACGGCTCCTGCTGCACACCCCGGGGTGCGGGGAGGGAGCCAGGCGTGTGTGCAGCCCTGGCCAGGATAAAAGTGTAAGGCAGAGCTAAAACATGGAAAAGCTGTGTGTCTGGGTGGTTGAGGGGTTGGTTTTGTTTGGTTGGTTGTTTTTTGTGTGATTTTTTTTTGTTTGGTTTGTTTTGTTTGGGGTTTGTTGTATTTTGTTGAGCGTTTTTTATTATTATTATTTATTGATTTAAAAAATACATTCCTTGCCAAGAGGATAGCATGTCAATGTGAACACGTCTTTTTTTCACAGGCTGCGTGGAAAGAAGACAAGGCGCCCATATACACAACTTAGCCCTTGATTATGGTCATTATGTAAACCGGATTGCTAACAAAAGTTTGCTTGGTAACTAATTATAGCTCACTAAATCTCTGCCTCTCTTCACTTCAGCATAATGTATACAAACTTTTGTACACGCGGATCAGAATAAAACAAAGTGTTGACAGCATCCAGCAGTGGAAATTCACTTACACAAGACTTTTTTTCACTGAAGTGTTGACAATAAACATTTAATGAAGGCAGAGACTTGGATGTCTCCAGACAGTGTCAGAATACTTTAAACAGACCATTAGCATGGCTTCTTCTACTTCAAACAGAGCACACTATACCATAACATTATAAAAATACAAAGTATGAAACAAATAATCTGTTTATACAGATATTTTAAGCTGTTTTCACCAGCTCTGACATCCCCTGTATTTAGTAACAGAAACTTACTCATTTCAGATTACTCGCGCTTAAAAAATGTTAAATACAGTTAATGCAATATTAATCGCCCTTTGGTGATATAAAATGCAATATTTTCAGGCAGCTATCGAGCTTTTCTAGAGGAAGAGCTGATGAAAACAGTCACAGCTGAATAGTGGAGAGAAAAAAGCTCTGTATTTATTGCTTTTGTTTGGCTTTTGGCTACAGAGACAGGAACATTCTAATGGGGTAAGGACATTTATTTTATCTGCAATCTATTGCTGCTAGCGCAGGAGCGGCAGATGGGGTTTGGTGTTATATTCACAGAGTAATTTAGAGCAAATCCTAATAACTAATAATGATTTATGTTAATTTCAATCACTTATGTGACTTTATTAAAGCGCTGCTGTACGAGGAATAGGAAGGGGGCTGGAGGAGGGTGAAAGGGGAGAGACCGGAGAGAGGCAAGCTGTGTCTGTCTGAAACCAAACCGCATGCTTGAAAGGTGGCTGTGGTGGGCTCCAGCGAAATTCCTGCCCCAAGGAAGCAGTGACTAGCACCAGCTACAGCGCCCGGCTGGCTTTGGAGACGCTCTATCGCCGGCGCTAATTTTTTCAAAGCAAAGCCCCGTCTAGAAAAGCCCAGTCCAGCTCCGAGAGTGGACCAAAACCAGAGAGGGAGCAAGAGGAGAGCGTGCGAGAGAGCCCCGTGTTACGCTAAATGTATTGATTGTGTGTGAGGGATCTGCGATGCTGCTGTGCCGGGCTCCCGAAAGAACAGCGGAGGGAGGCTGCTGGCAGAATAGCTTAGAAACGCTCCAAATGTTCAGTGTGCGAAACTTTTACTGTGGGTTTGCATTAGCGTGCTGAATTCTCTACTCACATCGGCTTTACTCGTCACCGCAAATCCCTAAGATTCTTTGCCCCGCGGGATTTTATGTTCTTATTAGGGGAAATAATAATAATAATAATTTAAAAAGGCAGCTATTGCAATGAGCTTTTCTTATTTCCCCCTATAATCTTCGGTTTCATTATCAACTGACAATACCAGAACGCACACGCGTGAACACACATCGCCGGGTGTGCCTTGAGATGAGAGATGTTTGCAAAAGCCAGGGAACCTCAAACCGAGTAGCGCTGCTCTGCACAGGATCGGTTTGATGTAGGAGAGAGGAGTACTTACAGGATTTTGAAAGGGAGGGTGCTCTTCGCTTCTGGCAATTTACTTTCCCAGCTACCTTTATGCGTTTTTCTGCCTTAAGGCATACAGTCTGAAAGTAAAACAACATCAAAGCTCCTTATTAACACTGTTTTCTCGAAATCAGAAGATGAAGCTACCTGAAACGTTTAATCTAGTGTTAGCGCTGATTTCCCAACAAAACAGCCGGGACAAAGTTCAAAAGAGCTAGGGCAGTTGTCTACAGGAGACTGAAAGGCAAAGTGTAGAGTGATTTATGCTTCTGTCAGAATCCTCGAAATGGATTAAATAAACCGTAGGTTTTGTTGCATTCTCAGCTACTGCATTGTGTACGGTAATTCCCGCTTCCAAACAACCTCTCTCCTCTGCTACCAGGTACTGTAGAAGAGAGCTTCCTAACATTTGGGTTATTTGCAGCAATCTCCCGCTCTGCAAGCTGGCGCTGCATTTTGAATGCGACGCGTTTCCACACAAGGCAATTTTTCTGTTCTCTATAGTAAAGCTTTTATNGCGTTTCCCCACAAGGCAATTTTTCTGTTCTCTATAGTAAAGCTTTTATATATAGCAACACTTTTTTTTTTTTTCCCCTAGATGAAAAAAAAAGAAGAGGTAGAGAAATCCCTATTTTTAGGGACTAGGAGCGATGTCGATGTGGCTTGGAAGCGGCGCAGGCAGGGCTTTCCAACTCCTGGCTGTGCGCGCCTGCTTTTTGAACTCTTACCACGGCGGAGCTGCTGCGGCGCGGGCTGGGAGGCTTGCGCGCAGGCGGAGCAGGGAGCTGTGCGTAGGCGGAGCGGCGGGCGGGCTTGCGCGCAGGCGGAGCGGGAGTTGCGCGCAGGAGGAGCGGGAGTTGCGCGCAGGAGGAGCGAAGGGCTGCGCGCCGGCGGAGCGGGCGCGGTGGCGGTTCAGCACCGCGGAGAGCTCTGTCGGGGCCACGGGGCGCAGGGAGAGCGAGGGCTGCGTGTCTGTCTGTCTGCACAGAAGCCTGTAATATGTTAATGGCCGCAGGGTATGCCTGAGGTACCATCTCAAGCTGCTTCGCACACCATATGTCAGGCCGTTAGCCACATGGATCTATTAATCAAAGGGGGAGAGAGGGAAGAGGAGAGAGGCGCGGGGTGGGGGAGGAGGGAGAGGGAAGGGAGCTTTTAATACCCCACCCTATTTTGCTGTATACTTTCTCCTTTCATTTCTCTCAGCTGCAAAGACCCGGAGTATCTCGAACACGCCGGCTGTAATTCTCTTTTGATCCACTCTTTTATACCCTAATGTAACTAGCTCAGGTCAGCCGACAGCAAGATTTGAGGGAGGAGAGAGGGGGAAGTGCCACGTTCCCCTCGGCGAAGGATTTGGTTTTAAAGTGCTGCTCAACTTCTGTGACAAAGGGGATCTCTGTTCGCTCCTTCAACCTCCTCCTTTAGGGGGGTGCATCTGAGGGGAAGGCTTTTTCTAGCGAGCCAAGGATCACCTCCCCTACACGCAGCCAGACCTCTGACTGTCCTCACCACTTTTACATGTGCCCTATTACCTATTGCAGCACTTTATTTCTTCACGGGAGGCTTGTTACAAAGTGACCAAACTCGTAAGATCCACAAAAGCATTGAATCCACCAAATTACCGGGAGCAGGGAAAGAAGTAGTGTGTGCAGGAGAACGGTGTAAAAGCCCTTGGGTACGTGAATTTTTCATGGAGCCAGCAAAGTGGCACCGAGGGGCTCACCCAAACTTCTCCAGGCCAGGCAAATAAAGATATCCTGACGTACCTAACGCCAGGGCTTAGTGCCCGAGAAGATGCATGGGCTCTCGGGTCTGGTTTCTGGTCTTTGCTTGGAAGATGGAGTGCTCTGGAGGACTTTTTCTTCAGGATTAGCATGAACACGCTCATACGGGCTCCTTCCGGATCCTGTTGGCCAGTCTGTAGATGACACGCAGGGGCACAGCCCAAGCAATCAAGACATCCAGCTTAATTTCGAGACTGCTGGATTTTAATATTTTTTTCTTTCATGATCAATGAGGGGGAACGTTAGAGAGAGTGACCTTTCTCTCAGGTATATGCTTAAAAAAGTTTTGAAATTTTAGTTTATTATAAACTACTACAGAGGCTCAGGAAAGTTATTGAGAGGTGGAGGGTGAGGAAAGGCAGGACCACTTCGGTGTTCAGGATCCTACAGCAGGGTCCCTTCGTGGAGACTATGCGAGTGGATCGGACAGATCCCCCATCCCTGACCTTCAGGCCAAGTGGGACACCCTTCGTGTACTGGAAACAGTTGAAAAACAGGCAGAAAAGAAAAAAAGGAAAAAAAAAGCAAATAACGTGGGCTAGACCAGGGAAACGGAACACAAGGATAAACTCTGCTTTTTATTGGTCTATCTAAAAAAGACAAGATCTTCCACCTGCTTGAAATTCTCTCTCTTAGTACAGTGCATCACAGAGAGGCAAGTTAGTGGAACCAGCGCTTGAGACAATTTCTGCAATGTATGGTACATTGCATAGGTTATGTTCAAGTCAGTCGTGAAGACAGACTTATATTCTGACCTTTTTTCCCCTTTCGGTGGTTTGAGAAATAATGAGTGCATCTGAGCTTAGATCTAAAGCCAGCACCCGTCCTCTGCAACCTTTGCTTTAATATAGAATGTATTTAACCTGCAAAAAATATGAAAGCCTTCCTAAGCAATGGTTTGCGTCGAGATAGAGCTAAATGCATGGACCAAGCGTCAGTTGGTTCTGCATTTCCACCTAGCTAGGAAAAGGCTCTTATTACCTTTAAATTTTGGTGCACGCATCACCCATCATTTTCTTTCTCTATTTAAAAGGTAACCCATATATCTGTCGTTTTAGGTTTCCAAAGACTCGTAACTTAATTCCTTCAGGCTATTCATCAGCACAGTAATTAAACTAGCAAATGGATGTAAATAAAGTGAAATTGGTTTCATGACAGATGAGCCGAAGAGGCCTCTGACATGAAACAAGCCAGGACAATAATTATTTCTGCACCGGGCTATATGAGGAACTCCATCTGGATTTATTAGGTGCTGCAAGTTATTTGCTGGGAGCAGGCAAGACAGGAGGACTCACTTTAATTTGACAGGATTTTTTTTTTCTTTCTGCATCTTAAGTAGGTTATAGAAATATAAATCTGGAATTAACTTCGGCAACACTTTGAAAAACCTCTACCCTGCGTAAAAACTCGTCAGTGAAAATAGGTAGTAGTAGAAAGGTTTATTAAACCATTTCTTCCCAAATGCTCAATAGGAGTAAATCTACGTTAAAATCCTGCTCTCGACGCTATCGCCTATTAAAAAATCATCCAGATAACGGAGGCAGCCAGTCTGTGCCTCTCTTTTCTAAAAATATGTATGTGGTACAGTGGAGGCAAAAGAAATAAGGCAAATTTGGAGAATTGGGAATTCTGAAGAGCTTTTCTTGATTAAAAAAAAAAAAGAGAAGAAAAGATAAAATTATAATCTCAGCTAAATAGTGTTTGCTAAAATGCCCCCGCTCCCTCTTCTCCGTCAAGGAAAAGTTTATACCTGAGGAGAAAATGGGAGCAGAGAAAAGCGCTGAAGAAGGGCGGGTATGGATTCCACAAGGCTCAACTGTAATTGGAGCCATCAGGTCCAGCTTGGAGTGGAAGTAATATACAGAATAAATAATAAAAAAAAAAAAAAAGAGGGCTCTCGCAGCAGGTGCAGATTAGTCCCTTTTCCCCTGAAAAGATTAGAAACTGACTGCTTTATGCTTAAACGTACTCTCAATTATTTAAGCGCCCCTCCGTGATTAGCAAGTAAAAGTAACGCTCCAAAGCGCTGAAGAAATGAAGCAAGAATAACATCCCTTTCCCCCAGCTCACGCAGGCTGGTTTCCAGCACAAACCTCGCTCCCCGCCGGCTAAGAGCGCTCAGACCGAGGAACTCTCATAGATACATACACCTGTAGGGTGGGGAGGGGGGGAAAGGCGAGAGGGAGGGGAGAAAGAAGGAGGGGGCAGGTTCAGCGTGAAAAAATTCCGCTGTCGAGGCTGTGCAGGCTGCAGCCCAACCTTGTTTCATAAGCAATTTGGGGATCTGTGGTCAGATTTTCCCAGGACTGCCGGACACTCAATATCTTTTCCAGTGGGAGGAGAAAAATAGAAATAAAATCTCGCACCAAAATCCGAAACACAAAAATAACACAAAACAACCCTCAAAACACCCTCTTTGAATGGGCTGGAAATGAACAGAGGATGCCTCTGTTTGTTCGCACACGGCAGTTTGATCAAGGTTCACGCCTTTCTGCAGCCAAATCAGAGGCATTTTCCACCTTTCCTCACGGAAGGGACTGTGATAACTGCAAAGCCGGGGAGAGATCCTAAAGGGACTGAAATCCCCTTATGCCTGACGCTTTCCCTTTTAACACACAGCAGACTAATTATTTAAAAGTTCTTGTAAAATTAGAAGACATAGCCCAGTCCTTTAATTAGAATACACCGTGAATAGGGATAGCATATGGAGGGGAATGTCAAGAAGAGGGTGCCAGGGGCAGATCCTAGGAAATCTGTATTCATTTCTGCCTCCTATTTGTTCAGTAATCTCTACCATCATAACTAAATCTTGGAGCACTGATGTAGTTCGAGTTGTTGTTGACTCAACGTCAAAATTCAATCACTGGGGGTTTTGCATCAGCCGGGCTACTTATTTGTCTAATAAATCCGTCATTTTGTAAGAAAAATATTTGAGCAGCCGTACTTGACCTCTTGGTATCCACAAGCCACATTTATTTCTACCAGTTTACAAATGCAAAATGGAGATGATCATCTTAATGCCTCGAGGTACTGTGTTGATTTCTGATTGGATTTTAGATGGAAATGTCTATTTTAAACACCCCGTGATTAAATTGTACATATAATAGAATTCATGGCTCCCAAATCAAATCCGGATTTGCAAACCCCAATTTTATTTTAAAAGAAATATTACTTAGGCATAAATTGTTTTATTAAATGATTAGTTAACTCCCGCTACTGTAAGATTTTATTATAACCGGGCATCTTTCTGGCTGGAAAACTTATTTTGACCCCGGACCAGCGGTTTCTGACTGAAAGGTGTGAGGCAAGGGTGGGATAGAAGTGTCCCCGTTCGAGAGGGCTGTCTGCTCCGTGACATCCCACTCTGGGGGATTTACTGCCTCAATTTGTATGCACAATTCTTCAGAAAAAGGGGGCAACGCTGCACCAGTTCAATCGGAGTGAGGGGACGTAACTTTGACGAGAGCTTTTTAGTTGGAGAGGGGAGTGGGAAGGAGTAACCTCAGTGTCAGGAAGGGATTTGGGGAACCTTCCGTGGGGCCAGAGACCGGCTTCAACCATCGCCACCAACCCCAGGGAGTCGATTCGCTCCCCTAGCCTCCCGGGGCTATTGTTCCCCCCACGGCCGGGCTCCCCCCAGCTTCCCCATGGGGCTGCTGCCGGGATCTTTCTGTCTCCATGGAAATAGGAGCGGCCGCTGCCAGCCCAGGCAGTGGTCATTCTTTCTCCCTTAAAGGCAGATCCTGGTTCCTTTCCCTGGCACCCACTGGTGGTCACGTCTGGCGAGCGGGACCTGGGGGTACTGGCTAAACCACAGTCCTCCTTCAGCCACCCCCTGCGAAAGCCTCAACCAAGTGCCCGACACAGGGAAGGACGGATTAAGAAAAAAAAAGGGAACTATTTCAGCATATTGAAAATATTAATGTTGGCTTGTAGGAAATTAATGTAATGGGCTATAGTTATTAACAACTTAAAAAGGCTTAAATCAATATAAATTAATTTAATTATGATTTCTAATTGCATTATGCATGATCAATTTGAAACACTACATTAAAGATAATTAGAGCAGGGTGCTAGTCACTAATCACTTGCCTAACAGCTTAATGAAAAGGAATGCAGTGTATTACCTGTGGGGTGGACCCATGAAATGATATAAATGCTTATTTTCCAGTAGAAAATTATTATACCTTTTAATAGATGTTTTAAGCGCTTCAGTGTAAACACAGAATGGATTTGGACTTTTTATATGGCCTTGCTTAAATTTTATTGGTGTTGATTGTAGTGCTGATGTGTTACCATTCCATCTATCGACGACCCGAAGGAAGACTAACTTTTATGTAAAAGTATCTCGCTGTCCTTAGAAGCTGGTGCCAAGAGGTCACAGTAGATGGAGGTCCTAGCTTAGCATAATGGGTTTAACATTTCCATGACATCATCAGGGAATCTGAAAAGGAGTCTAAGGATAATCAGAGTGGTCATTCAGAAGCAGAGTAAATATTTTATGAGGATATATAGAAGACAGGAAAGAAGGTGGTCAGAAAGGTGAATCTCTACTTCTTCATGCTCTGTGAAGAAGGTTTTTCACTTGGTACCAATTTTGATTGAAAACTTGTGTATTGTTAATACAAAAGAAAGGCAGAGCATGACCCTTGGAGTGGTGAATCCCAATATGTTTTCAGCAGTGATCTAAATATATTTGTATTCATTGTTTTCCTTATGAGTTACAGATTATTTATCTCTTACTTTTCTGACGTAAATACATCCTTACTTAGGTCTTCACTTGCACTGCACATTGTCACTTGCTCAAGAATCTGTTCCTGCTATAATAACAAAAGTTCATTTATTGTTAAAATTAGAAGCAATTGATATAAATGAATGTTTTGTTAATGGGTAGGTGTGAGGCTGAGTAACTGAAAATGCTTTCCCTGTGATCAGCTTTATTTTCATACCTTTACCTAATAACTGAAGCAGTACGTACTGCATACATCTTGGTTAGACTCAGTATATAATTCGTAGTTTTCAGATAAGTAGTGTGTAATTAGGGAAACTGAGATTTGAGAAGAAGAGTAAAGAACAGTAGCATATAATATCCACATTTGTCAGAGTAAGACCAGTTTGAAGAATTTTCCTGCTGTTAAGGCCTGATTGAGACCAAGAAGCTTTGGGACTCCCAAGGATAACACTATCTGAACAAAAAGGAGGAATGAAGGATAGAGCCTAAAAGCCACCCAAGGAGTACAGCTCCTCTAAGTTATTAGAAATATACTGATTTTAGTACTGAACTATGAGGATGGATGGCTCTCTGGATGAAATGATTGCAGGGATATGCCATTTTTCTTTTTTAAAATACTCTTGTTCAAAAATGCACAGTAGAATGGTTATTTCCCCCCCTCTGTGTCCTGCCAAAAGAAGGTAGAAGCAGAAATAAGCTTACTTTGCATAACAATTTCTAAGTATTCCAGTGAAGTGGGACAAATTGTAGGATAAGCCTGGTCATTCCCTTTGTTGTTCACAGCTTGAAATGATGTGGCCTCATACTGCCAAGATCCAGTGACAATATCTGAAAACAATTCATGGAAAGGTTTTAAAAAGTGCAGGTACTCACTCTAACCTCAAACTTGCCGTTTTTCTTAAGAAAAATCCTCCACAGAAGCTCTCAGCTCCTGCAAGGAAAGTTTTGATATATTTGAATAGCAATAAGTATATACTGAGTCTAACACCTTGAACTAAGGATGGGATATCAACACAGCTTAAAATATCCAGATACCTTATAAATTTCAGTGGAGACAAACTCTTGTGTCTCCTGTGACACTTCAGCTATGGCAACTATTCCAGCTGCTGTGACTTTCCTGCAATGTTGGTCCATTAACACACTCTGACCTCTGCCCTGAACAAAATTATTTCTGTGACTGTTCAGTCCCTTGTCAGGAGTGAGGAGTCCCTTACTATGATTCTTCCAAAACCAAAGAGCTCATAAGGAGAAAACCAGTCCACCGGATTTCGTAGATCAGCTCAAAAACTGAAGCTTGTATATAAACTGATCTTGTGATGTGCTTTAATTTTCCCTGCCATGAATAAATATTACACCAGCCTACGTTTTTCTTCCTGCATCAGACTGGAGGAAGTCATACCGGCAAAAAAGATGCAAGTGGGGTATTAGCTAGTACATATGTTTCTATGTTTCTGAGAACATTGATTTTCCTTTTTTTTTTTTTTTTTAAAGTACAAGCACAAAGAAAATCCTTGCTTGTGCAGGGGACCCTTGGTTATAAAAGCCTCACCTGTACATCATTTGAGTGGTCAGACTGAGAACCACATGAAGTCTATGTTTTGTGCTATTCTTTCATACAGGGATTGATTTTAGATAGCACTGTGAACCAAGGATGGAGCAGGAGAACAGTTTGTACGCCAGGGAAAGGAATGGAAATAGTTACATGAGATACAGTGGCAACTGAAGCATGTAAGCTTTGTAGCTATGGAACTATCCTGCACTCCTCTCTCTAAACCAAATCCAGTAGTTGATAAAACTAACACTTTTGTGGTTCAAACACATCTCTCCATCTTTTTGGGGAGCCTCTCGATGACTGGTACGTTTGCAATCATGGCAATTCACCAGAGCCTTAGGATCCATTTTTTAAAAATTTGGTTCAAGCTATTTGTGTGGAATATAAAATTGATTTTTCTCCTCACCTAAAATTAAATAGAAGGAAATTTGTAATTAATTAGTTGTTTGGGTTTTTTTTTTCTTTTTTAAGGGAAAAATGCATTTGCTGCCTCATGTCTCAAGAATTTCCCTTTTCTGATTGACTGGTTTTTGTGCAATCCACTGATATCCACAGGAAAATATCTTAGCAGAAACTTGAATAAAGTCTTGGATTTTTAAAGCTTCAACACTAAACCTGGCAGTTTTGGTTTTCAGTGACAGAACAAAGCACATTTTGATCAGTGACTATTTCAGTGCTATGCAGGTAGGATGATTGTGCCTGACCAGGTTGTAATTGTGATCTTGGTTGTGAGCTGTCACGTTTGGTACAAGCAAGTATGTTTGGGGCGCAATTTTGTGTTTGTTTGTTGTTGTTGTTTTAAATTAACTGCTCAGAGACTGTGCCACGATATCACCTAATTGGACATTGGGTATTATGATTTTTTGAAAATGCACAGGGTTGTGCTAGAGAAGTTTTTTAAGTAATATGAAGCAAGAGAAGGTCTTTTCAGCATCCATGGGAGACTGAAGAGGATGATGCTCTTAGCATGCAATTAAATATTAATAATGGGGAGAGGTTGGACTTATTTTTATTCTCTAAAACATTGTTAATAGGTCTCAGTCTGCCATTGAATATATTAGGCACATTGCACTGTGTCTCACTTATTTAACCCTGTTTGCGTGTTTAAGTAAACACATCTTAAGGTCTTTTGTGCTCGCGACTGGTGACAAAAACAATCTGTACGTTAAACCAGTGCCAGGCTCAGGAGACGAGCATATTCTGGTTCAAATTCACCCCATCACAAACTGAGTAAATCTTGATAGCCACCAACTATTCTGTCTGTATTTGAACTGCATATGGTTTGGTTGTCCAAAACAAAAGACAAGCATGTGGAGCTTATACTCATCACAAAAAAATGTGGAAACATTAAAAAAAAATAAATTGGATTAGGAAACAGATGAATATAATGACCTTCCTTACTCTCAATCAAATGCTGCCAGCTAAGTGTTTGAGTCTGAAAAATTGCACTAATGAAGCTATTTGAAGGCTTTTGTGGACAACTGCTTCCTCTTTGAAGATTAAATGAATGATGTTGATGTGATTAATCTTAGTACAGGGAGTGATGCAGCAGCCAGAAAATACCTTGGTGATTTTCATAATTAAACTGAATCAACATTTCAAAGAAATGCCAGTGTTATCACTTGTATATTAGAATTACATTCATTAGACAGAAGAAACAAATAATTTGAGCAAACAAGATTTTCCTTTTGGTGTACTGAGACTTCTGTCATGTCTCAGAGTATCTTACTATAAATCGTCATTACTGTTTAATTTTATCCTTGCTTTTTCAGTTACTTGTTTTCTGTTTATTTTTTCTTAACCATCGTAACGGTTCATGGTTACTTGTTTCCTCATTACTTATTTCAGTATTAAATTCCTTTTTCTAGTTTTCCAGTTAGAATTGCCTGCCCAGTATAGGATTTCAAATCATTGTCACTGAAAAATGATGTGAGTAGTTGCTGGTTTATGTGGATAATGGAGTCAGGCATTCCGATGATCTCTAGTTTTACAAAAACTCGTCTACATAGGACAGGACAAGCCATAGAATATATAAGAGAGGTGAGTGACAACAGCCTCTGAATAAGACTAAGAACACAAACAGTAGTTCACAGTGATCTCTGGAAATAACAGTTTGGGTCAGATTCTGCAGGCTTAACTCATTCCCTGACAGTCTTACAGATTTCAGTAGGGCTGCCCCAAGTAATAGTCCTTAGCAGCTGCTAAAGTGGCAGAATCTGGATTCACATAATTGAGCAGCTCTAAGTGGTCTTTAATAGTGCACATTTAAAATATTTGAATGGTTTACGTGCGCTATTTTGTAACATAAGGCAGTGTGAAGAGTTAAACAATTTTCCCAACATACGTAGTTAAATGCACATATGGACACACATATACCTACGGATACTCATAGACAGTAAACTTGCCAACCTGCCAAACAGTTTGATAGGGTAAAAACAAAACATCACAAATCCACTGTTAGCTGATGCTTTAATGCAGATGAAAGCGAAGATGCAGGGTTAGTGATTGATGCATCAATACAAATTCACTGCATTATTCTTTCTATCAACACTTCAGATTATTTGAAAGGTTTCTCTGTGACTTTTGGTAACCCTGATATTTACAGTGTACTTCTAGTCATTGCACAATCTTCCCTCTCACAGTTGCTTAATAGAAAAGAAGAAATGACAGTGGATAAAAAACTAGCTTTTCACCTTGAGGTCCTCAATTTTAGTTCATTCCATAATGTGAAGTAAAATGAATTTGGTGGTTTCCATACAATATCTAATCGGCAATAATTAACATCGTCAAGTTGAAGTTTTCCTCCATATTTAGTTTGAAAGCAGTATATGGACTTGGAATAGCCACTGATTCCAAGGAAAAGATTTCTGTGATATTGTCTGGATATAACATAAAGAAAACATTCTACTCACTCTGTCTGACTTTCAGTGCCTTCACCCAGCCTTGTCTTTCCATGTAGCTTACTCCATTTACCCTAGCGCATTCTTCCTATCCCACCGCTCACTTCCCTATAGAGGAAATATTGTATTTGTATTTGCTGTCATCCCATATATCCTTTTGTCTATGTCTTTGGCAGTTCTTTATCCTGTGTTGTGTCCCCCAGTTTGGGCACTACTCTGCATAGTGCTTTGTATATGACTCAGTAAGTGCTTCTTACTATCAACACAAATTGGTTACCACCACTACTGAGGCATCTGAAGGTGAGAGACCTCAAGGTGCGTGTTATTAATGGCCTAGATGTGAATCCGATGGAATTTATGTGTTGACTGGTTTCATATGCACATCTGTCATGACAGGACAGGTTTATATTTATCACTCAGCACAGAATTAACCTTGTGACTAAAGAAAATGGTCAGTGAACTGTATGTTCATCTCACCTACCTTTAACCATAAAAGAGACAAGTTGCCTAGTCTAAGCTAACATTTAGACTTCTGCTATTGTTCATGAATACAGAGGGAGGCACTTCTGAATGCAGATTTCTTTCATCTGAAGACATCTGACTGTGATAGATAAGCAGAACATCTCTCTGGAGGTGCCTACCCTTTCCATTTGCTTTAGCACAGACAGAAAGCCTCAGCTAGTTAACCAGCCTTGGAGAGTTATAAATCCTCACCTCATCATTTGTGGCTCAGGTCTACATGGCTTTCAGGTATGTCTCAAAAGAGCTTGGGAATATAGGGAGGCTGTTAATTCAGAAATTTACTTTGGCTGCAGATGTGTGAACATGGATATGGCTTTATAGTCACAGCAAATTGTTACGTTGGGCTGGATGTGATAGAAGTTTTCGTTGCCTTATCAGAGATCCAGCTTGAGTTCTTTGCTTCAAGGAGGAAGGGAAAGAGGAGAGGAGAGAAAAGGTGGATAAAAATAGGAAATGTTCTGTTCTCCCTGCAGTCAATAGCAAAATGTATTTTGTCACTGAATCTTTTGCTGTTTTTTAATTGCTGTTACTTACAGCTGCTCTTAAAAATTACTCCAATGGCTATCCTCCATGTTATTTCAAATATTTTAAAAACAGTTTGCTTTCCCTTCCTCTCCCCCTTCTCAATCCAGAACTTGGCTTAAGGCTACATGAACCCAGCAGAAGGCCTTGGTAAGATCATGGGCCAAGTGCTATGCAGTGCGCACACTGCCCGTGTGAGGATCCTGGCCTTGGTCAGGATGGTGCTGTACCTTTGGGCCTGAGAGTTAGAGCAGATTTCCTGCCATGAATTCATTTAGGAAAAAAAAAAATATAGCTGAGATAGTTAGCCACTATAGGTAGCCCTCAGAGAGCTAGCAAGGAAGAAACAACAGGCAGTGGATGTGAGAGTAGTATTACACTAGCTACAGAGATACCATCAATTCCTTTTGTGTAGATACAATTACACTGATACCTTTCTTCTGACCAGAACTATTTAGGGTAGAATTCCCTTCAGCTAGCTTTAGACATTCAAAAAGTAGGCATTGAATCTGAATTTGTTGTTTCAGGTCTCTTTGGACACAGTGTAAAGAGATGAACATCTCATGGGAATTCCGTTCCCCTCTGAAAAAATGTCTCATGCAGGATGAATGAATCACTCATTGGAAGTACCTATGTCTCTTAATTTTCAGAGGGTTACAGGTAGGGAGAATTAATCCTTTCCTTCCTGTTAAATATTTATGTGATTTCAATAGTCATCTGACCATAAAAAATGCAGCCAGGAATATATTGTACAACACAAATTGTACTTTATGCACACACCAATATACATACATGTGTATTCATAGGGTCTCCAGGAGTGAGAAGCAGTAGAGGGACTTGAATAGATTCCTTTGGGAGAGGAATGAGATCAAAATGGCTTAAGTGGAAAAAAATTAAAGACAAAATTTTCTTCCTCTGTTGGAAAAGATTTCCAGTTCAGTAGCCTTGTTAGAAGCTGTGAAGCCTACATTTTCAGACTCTTGAGCAACAGACAGATTGGAGAGGGTGGAATTTAAAGGTGAGCATTTATTAACTCCTGAGAGACTGCTGCTGAAAAGAAGACTTATAATGACTATCGATTGACTTGTACTATTTGCAAAAAATGTTTAATATGTATGGTTAGAAAGGACATTGAGTTGTAATAACAAAACCAATGAAAATATGTTCAGAAGCAAACACTTTAAAAAGGAGATGAGGTTTTGAAACAAGAATGTGTTCCTACTCATCATAGTATTTATAAACACCATGCTTTTAAAAACAAGGAGAAGAGTAAAAACTGATATCTTTTATCTTACTTAGCCCATACAATGGACCTGCATATTAAACAAGAAAGGTTCAACATATAAAGCTTAACTTTCAACTGTTTATTGTTAAAGTTCCCTCACGTATCGCTTTTATATATAATATGCATTATTATATCTACCTGTTTTTAAAGGTATGAGAAAATAATATTCCTAAAAAGATATTATTTCATAAACAGTGGTAAAATATTTATAGTAGTTGTTTATCCATAACAATTTTGTATATTTAACACAAAGATGTAAAAAGTACAACATTGTTGGCTTAAGGTAAAACTATGTGTTTTTATGGTTTACATTTCAGTATTAATACTTAATGAGTATACAGATGATTTTGTTTCCCTTTTAAAAGAGCTTTCTAGGATAGTTATATTTCAAAATGACTAAAAACTTAGATTTTAAATGTTTAACTGTAAGATGGTTTGTGATGAAATATAGATGGCTTCATTTTTTTGTGAGAATGGTCCTTCCTCAGTCATGCTAAGTGGTACTGCTAAAAATGTCACAATTCCAAACTTCTAAATGCCTTTCACAAGTGGCAGCATGGAAGTCTCAGACAAAATAGTGACAGGTGTTTCTATGATTCATTGGATGAGGACACTCAAAGAGCTTGGTTGCTTTTCTTACAGAGGTGTCAAGTGGAGAGGTGGTAAGATAACCAAGATGTCTGTATTGTATGTTGGACTGGCAGGTACAAAACAGGACCTATATACTTGACTTACTAAATTAGAGCTGAGGCCAGGTGTGATATCTGTCTGTGTATACAGACTGAGAGAGTTGGGGTTATTCAGTCTGGAGAAGAGAAGGGTCTGAGGAGACCTTATTGTGGCCTTCCAGTATCTTAAGGGGGCCTACAAGAAAGCTGGGGAGAGACTTTTTAGGATGTTGGGTAGTGGTAGGACTGGGGGAAATGGAGCAAAACTAGAAGGGGGTAGATTCAGATTGGATGTTAGGAAGAAGTTCTTCACCAGGAGGGTGGTGAGACACTGGCACAGGTTGCCCAGGGAGGTGGTAGAAGCCCCATCCCTGGAAGCCTCTAAGGCCAGGCTGGATGGGGCTCTGAGCAATCTGATCCAGTGGTAAGTGTCCCTGCCCATGGTAGGGGGGTTGGAACTAGATGATCTTTGAGGTCCTTTCCAACCCTGACAATTCTATGCTTCTATAATCTTGTGGTATCCAGAAAGGCACTAGACACTATATTTAGGAAAAGGAGTCCCTTGCTGACCTACTTTAGACATTGATTTTATGGAGAAATGACTTGCACCCTTGAAGTTGCCTTTGTCAATGATAAAGCAAATCTAGAGTGACTGGCCTAGTCACGGGCATTTAAGATGCAGAACTGAAGTTAGGTGAGCTGAGGTTTACCTTTCAGACCCAAGTCCCCAAACCAATGCCCTAACCTTCTGCTCAACTGCCAGTTCATTCTGGGAGGCCAGCAGAATATTTAAGTCTCTAACTCCTATTCTTTCTCTGGACTTCACTGGGAAGTTGGGTAACTAAATTAGGATTTAGGATCATAAACTGATAGATCTCCATCTCCAAACTCAACAGGTCATTGATGCCGTACCTTCTAAACAAGGGGCCATGTTGGCTTACAGGTGTCAAGTACGTCTACTAAAACACAATTGGAGTTGATCTTGCTGTTTTATCTAAAAAGCCTTATCGTTAGGATATTTGTTGAAGATTTAGGTTCAGGACCTGCTGTAGCTTGAGGTGACTTGCACATTAACTCCTATATCCCAAGGAATACCCTGTTTATTACACTGTCAGATCAGCAGGGATTAAAGGCCTTGTGTTCTCTCTGTTAGAGCTAAACAATTATGTAACACTCATTAGTCACTGCTCACTGGGAGTGCAAAGAACCGCTGGCATTGGTGAATTGCTTTCTGGAAGTTCTTCAGAATCAAACAATTTTGTTATTTTTTTTCAAATGAATTGTACTCAATAATTACACAAAATGAAATAGAAACACATTTTCCTAAAAATATTGGCCAGTTCACTTTCTTAGCTTCTTTCCTTTCAGTAGAGAAATCTGACCATGAAGATTGAGCCATACATAGTTCCTTAGGTCTGCCTTCTCTTTTGTCCCATATATCTTTGTTGTAAGATGTTATTCTATTGCAATTAATTATAGCCATCACTGTCACATGAGATAATTTCTTCCAAGAGGTTATCCTCAGCTAAATATACTGGATTCTTGCTGTATTTGGTCACCTGAATAGTTATGTGGACTCTGCTGTCTATACTGGCTGAAGGGGAGATTAAATTTTCTACTTGTTGGCTCCAAGTGCCATCTCAGATATTCCAGTTTACTCATGACGGGGGCTCTTGAGTATGACATGGATGCAAAGGGACACCCACATCTCATGTAAGAACTGTACCCATGATCTCTGTTCATTTGAACAACTACCTTACAGGTATACACATACATATAGACTCCTCAACTTACATTGCTGCAGTTTGGTGTCAAATCTTTTATTCAAGGTTTTATTCAGTTGTCCATGTATAAGCCCCTAGTGCTATTTCAAATACCCTATCTGTCTATGCAACTTGTGGACATAACACAGGATCTAAATGAAACTTTTGTTTCTCTGAAATGTCAGCTAAAGGGCAACTGGAGGACTATCCTGCACATCTCATACAGCTTTAAATTCCCATGTATAGGCAACTGGATTAAGCTCCTAATGTCAATGCCTAAACTTCAGAGGGAGGCAATGATATAACTATATTCTGTGGCTGATGTTTCATAACAGCTATCTTTAAGTGAGTCTGCTCCCAGCAGGTAAACTCTCTGGACTGCTCTTTGGTGGCTAGCTCTCCCCACTAATCAATTAGGAAACCTAAGCACCCAAGTCTGTGACTGCCTAATTAATGTTCTTAATTTTTCTAACTCCTAGGAAGGAATTAGAGGATGATATACTTCCTTGAGTCTGTGCCCGAGCAGCCAGTGTTTCATTATTAAAATTATCTGAGAGTCTAAAATCTGCTTCTGGACAATCTGATAATTGCTTAAATCCTGATCCACTAGATATGTAGGACATGCCTATATAATCTTTGGATTTAAAGTCATTTTATCCAATGCATTTATTATATACAATATGATAGGAATAAGTTTAACTCCTGATGTACCTTACAGAGCTCTGTGGCCCTGTAGATGAATGTGGGATGCCAAGTCCTTCAGGATTTTTTACATGGAAGTAGACTAGAATATATGCTTTAAGTTAAGTCTGAAATTGTTTTAATTTAAGGTAGAAAATTCTGATTCAATTTATTCTGTTTTGTTAGGGATTTGAAACTGCATGTCTCACCCAAATGTTCTAAGCATCAGGCTAGTAGATTTTCTGGGGTTGGCTGCTCACAGCCTCTCCTTGCAAGATGTGATGTTCCACTTCACAGAGAGTGATTAAATATTCATTAAGCTAGTGAAAGAACAAGCTTCTCAGAAGACAGAAAGAGTCTGGTACTTAAGGCAGTCACCTGGGAAAAAGGGAGATCTGGATTCCAGTCACTGCTGTAATGATTACTTAGTATTAAATACATACACTGGTTCACGAACTGGAACCCAGCTTCTTCTTTCTCTGGGGGAGGGGGGTTGACTATCAAGTACTTCTCACTTTCTGTCTATTGCAGTGATTACTTAATTATCCAGGAAAGCTCTGGCTGGGGAGAATGAGCAATCCTTTGGGAGGTGGGAGATTGTAGATCCACATAGCAAAGAAAACTAGGTTTGCATTTCTCAGGGCCTTCACTATCCAAAAGCTAGAAATGGAAACCCCTTTCATTAGGGAGTCAAATGTGGTAACTCAGGGCTTTAGAACCATGAATCCCAAGTGGAAGAAGGCATCTCTAATCCAAAAATAAGTCACAGAGTAAAGAGAAGGTTTAAGGCACATGCTTAATCTCAACATTTCCTGAAGTGTTTCTTTGCTCAG
>WEIS01083253.1:0-15203 GCA_013389965.1 Todus mexicanus
AAAAGAAAAAAAAAGAAAAGATGGGCCGAGCCCAGCCGAGTCGCGCTGCCGCTGTGCCGCCACCTGGGGGCGCTGGCTCAACGCGGCCGCCGCTGCGGCCGGGCCGCCGCCAGGTGGCAGCACGAAGCCGCCGCCGCGCCAGGACCGCGGGGTTCCCTCTGCACCCCCAGCCCCTGCCCCGGGGCTCTCCCTGCCCCGATGCCCCTCCTGTCCCGGAGCTCCCCCTGCCCCGGTGCCCCTCCTGTCCCGGAGTTCCCCTTGCCCCGATGCTTCCCCTGCATCCACCTGCACCGCGGGGATTTATTACCTCTACCGCTCCTCTGCAAAGTGCTACTGGGAGCCATGACGCTATTTATTTCTTTATTTTATTTATTATTTATTAACTTAATCTTTGTATCTGCCTGGCTACGGGGATTCTGAAGGAGGCAGCAAAGAGGCTTTGATGTTAATTTGAGGTGACGTTGAAAAGTGCTGCCATTCTGACTGAGGAGTATGGGACTTAAGGCAGGTATTAAGTGGGATTGCTGTCGCTATAGTTGTAGGAAATGAGCAAAACAAATATGTTTGCAAGCTGGAAAAAAAATCACCATAGCTACAGCTCGAGCAGCCTCGGTGGATCAGGGATGCAGCCTGGACAGCAGGACATACACTGCCTGGGTAACACCTGCACAGACTCTAGATCACACTCGGGAGGAAGCCAGACTGACAGGCGCAGGGCTCCTGCCTTCAACACTAGCAGAGGTCCTGCTGGAGCTCCTCAGAATGATCCTCTGCATAAAGGACAAGGGCAGGTGGTGCTTCACTGACTAGTGAAAATGCTGCATTTCCAGATTAGGAAGTGTTTCAGAACGATGGAAACAATGCAAGTAGGAACAGATTACACCAAATGTACTGCAAAGGGTGATGAGACATTAAAAAGTGTAAGCAAAAGGCAAGAAGTCAATGAGATATAGTCACCAGAAGAAAACTCTGGGTGAGGGAAAACTGATGACCACCGTGACACCAGGCAGAGTGGCCGAAGAGATCCTGCTTTCACCGGAAGGCAGGACAGCTGAGCGAGCGGGGATGTGAAGGGCCAAAACTCTGCCTTGCGACTTTAAAATCAGAAAGGCCCTATTTAGAAACAGCAGTGCTTAGGGGACCTGTCTTTCTGCATGGTATTTCTGCTGTAAAAATATGTAATCTTTGAGAAAGATTTCCTACAGTTAGAGGGCAGCTGATCTACCCAGGGAAAGGAGCAAAACCACAACGAGACAGGCAACTTCCCAGACAGGCAGATATTAAAGCTGCACTCAGGGAGAAAGGGATACACTGTCCAGGGTTTGGGGAGTGAAACCAGACCATCAGTTAACTGTTTGGACACCAGGTGGATGTACAGCCTCACCACTGTAAGATGGAGGCAGACCAGCCTCGTCTGAGGATTGTCATGTGAGGTGAGCGAAGCAGGACCATTTGTACACCAGTGTAACTCTTCTTTCAGGAAATAAAACAGCAAAGACTCAAGCCTCGATGAGACAGGCAAACAGACATCCACTGGAGAGAAGGAGTCCTTCACTATGACTTTCATGAGACTGCAGATATGGGAGAGAGCTGCCCACCATCCAACTCCTGATTAGCTCAGAGGCCACTTGGGTGCCAGCTGGATCAGGATCAGCTGCCATGTCGATTGAGCACCTCCAGTGGGCTGGAACTGGCCGGGCTCTGGAGAGGAAGAGTCATTACACTCTCTAACACTCATTTGGGGTGGTTAAAGAGCACAGTTGTGGGAAGTGAGGTGTTGGATGGGCTCATCTTAATGCACTGAGCACAGTAGTGAAAAAAGTCCCTTGCCCGATCCTGTCTGGTCACAGGACACCAACTGAGCTTTCTGTATCCATGGTTAGTAGTAGGCACAAGCAAGACCCTAGTAGGTCTAGTATCTCTTTCATGGGTGAAAATCCTATCACTGGAGAAAGGGAAACCTGAGCAAGAGGCAACCTGGGCTCACGATACCAAGCTATGGCAGACACTAAGGCGTGTGAGACCAACCACAAACTACACACAGCAGAGGACATTGAGGCCAACTCATTGGGGCATCTGGCAATCTCTGCTGGGCTCCATTCTCCTTCTGAGACACACTCAGACTCATTCAGCAAATGCCTCCATTGTTGGAAATGTCCAGATGCTCTGCACATGTTGCAGAGTACTGCAAAGCCATAAGGCAGCTGCTGCATGATGGGGTTAGCCAGAGGCCCCAGGTGGGCATCTGAAAGCATAAAGATTGCTTAAGCCAGGCACATCCCATCAAACATTGCTACTCTGTGGAGCAACATGAGGTAAGGGGTGATACTGGGAAAGGAAATCAAGCAGCATCACTGCTCTGAAGCCACCAGCCTGTAGTGCTTGTGAGTAGAGATGATATGAACACAGAAAGGGGAAATGTCTGGGCTGAGAATGTCCCATTGCCTGTGCTTCTTTGATGGGACATTTTTGCCAATTTGCCTTTGGCTCATACTGAAATGTGCCTCTGACAACAAGCAGTGTGGTGAATAAGCCATTGTGGACGGTACTCGACATTAGATTGGAATGAGAGAAAATGGAATTTTCTGTTGTCTCTACTGAGGCTTCACAAATCTTTTATGCAATAAAAGACAGAATCCATCAACCTTCTTTAAAGCCCTTCTCAAAGGTAGTGCTAGACAGTCAAATCTGGCATCAAACACAACAGGGTACTGGAGGCAGTAAAATGCTCAGTACTTTTGGACTGGAGCAATCATCAGCTGCAAATACAGCAACAGATGAGTCAGTCCTATCTGCTGAGAGATGAGGAAAACAAGATGAGGGTTTGATTTTTTTTCTTTTATAAGTGCTAAGCAATTTCAGAGCTGATGTCTTGGGAGGAATCATCTCATTTCTCTCCACTGCGTTCCCATTTTAGTCCCTGAAAATGTCAGTACTGTCAGTGAACTGTAGGTCATTATTTGCTCTATTTTAAAGTACTTCTCTGAACAAGCTCAACATGTTTTAAAATTATTTACTTCCCTAGTAAGGACTAGTTCTTCTGTAGGCACCTCCACTGCAGTTGTCTAAATGTCAGAGAGAAGGGTCTTCTTCTACGTTGTGTCCATACTTCTCAAAGGGGGGAAAGACAAATGAAAAGAAGACCCAGTAGATTGGCATTCCTGACTGAAGAATGGCAGACTGGGGATAATGCAGAGTGAAGAGAACACAAAAGGAGCCACTTGACTGCATCATAAGATAAGAACCTGACATTGAATAATCATCTTGCTATTGGCCATACTAATTTTTTACTCCATTTCCAAGCAAGAATGATGCTGTCTGAAGGACACTCAGTCAAGGACTGAGAATAAGACATAGCAGTGCCCTGGGCAAAGTCTGGCTGTCATGACTTTCTACAATGGACCACAGAATTCGGTTTTGAATGGGCATTTGAGCACAGAGTACCTGCAAAGCAACGGGAAGCTGGGAGTCAGAAGATGCAAGGCACTGCCAATCAATCAGTGCAAAAGGAGCAGCAAGGCAGCTCTTGTCTAACAGCGTGAGAACACAGCAGTGGAGCCCCCAGAGACCAGATAGCAACTGAGCACAAAGATGGGTGGGGCTGAGAACCTCAGATATTTCCCTGAAGACAAAGTCAATGTGGACCAGCTGAATAATGCCAGGCAGTGCACAGAAACACTTGGGAAATGCTTCAACAGAGCTCCCAAGAGCCACACATTTAGGCTTATATGTACAAATGACTAGGGCAAGATCTAGCAATAAAATAAGGACTCAAAATAATGGCCACAGCCTGTGCTGCAATATCACTGGTGATGTTCCCAGGTGTAGAAGAACAGTGAAAGGCCAATCAAGAAAGCAGTAAATAATAGGAAGAGATGGCAAACACACTTGGGGTTATGGGCCAAAGCTAGAGAGAGAGGACTAATGAGTAAATCCCTTTACTACTGTCTGTGGAGGCTTAAAAAGTTGCCATATAACAAGGTCACCAACATGCATCTCAGTGGCCCACCAATCTGCTGCAGAGACATACTGTTACAATCTTGAGCTACAAGTTAAGGCAACAGCAGTTCATGTTTTTAAGTGCCAGTTTTATCCTTTATATGTCAGCCAACAAGCAAGGACCATGTCCACCTTCTTTCAGAGGTTCCTGGCCAAAACACAGGGAAGCAAGCTGTGCTGTCCAAATGGATTTATGCTCTTGCAAACACAATATAGCTCTACACCCCCCTTCTCTGTTACACATTTATATGCCTTGGCTGAAACACAAGAGCTTCTTCTGTAATGATGTGGGGATTTGGTCAGAATTCACATACTTAGTTGAAAAAATGCTGAAAGTGCTGATCCTGGTGCTCACTTGTCTGCATGTCTCAGCGATGACAGTCACATGTTGTCATCAGTTCAAAGGAACAGCCATGTCCAGTGAAGGATTCACATCTATGGAAGACAAGTGGCCTTTCTCCTTTTCTATCCATTTCTACCTGCCTGTTCTCCTCCCTGACAATGCCATTCCACCCCTCTGTCATGAAGGTTTTGTTCTGATAAGCATCAGGTCAGCACATGGCAATTAATGGGATTGCATGGCCAAGAATGGTGGCAGTAGGGAAGAAAAGTGCAATTATCCTTAGGCCAAAGCGAGTTATGTCAACTCACAGCATCTCCTGAGGCCATACACACCCCTAATGCAAACAGGCTGGCCAGAGCCCCAAGTAGCAAAGCACATAAACCTAAGCACAGGAATCATCCTTCTTTCTTTCAAAGCTCCTATGATTTAAGTTGGATCTGATGGATCTCTCTTGGATAAAGAATTAAATGAAGAAAGCGTGAGGTTTGGAATATGAGTCTCAGTAGTAGCATAGGGCTCAGTGCTGCAAGGAACCATTCAGCTCTCTATTCTTCTGAGATGCTCCCAATTCAGGCTTCAATGTGTAAAGTCCTTTAGTAGGGAGGTCGTTCTTGTGGGTGTGAGATGTATTGTGGTCTGTAAAGAGTTTTGGGTTCCATTTAAGACACTGTGAGACAATCTGTGAATTCCTTTACTTGCCTTTGTGTGCAGTTACTCATGCACATAGAGCCACTCTAGTTGAAGGGTTGCCAATACTAGTGTGGGACTTATAGTCTCCAGCCCTTTATGAAGACCCTCTGGAGGGTTCAAAATGTTAAGCATTCTCAGCAGTTCTGGAGAAAAATTATATTTTATGGAATTACCAAAACCAGGTGTTCTTCACTGTAAAATGCCTCTCCCTTTCCTTTGGTGCAGATTGATCTGTTCTCAAGGGAAGCAGCAAGACTGCCCCACACCATGGTTTCTGAGATGAACACTCCTAAGGTGAAAATCAGCAGTGTGCACAGTGCTAACTCTAGCCTAGGAAATCTGTTGGATTAAGCGATGGAAGCAGACAAAGAGCTCCTTAGAAATGCCGTGGGTGACAATTGTCTGTGGTGGGTTCATTCATCCCAGAGTGGTACTGTATGTGGGAAGCGAGTGATGGCTAACGATGCCACAGCTGCTTTCCCAACCCACACGCTGGTCATGTGTGGGTCCTCTTCAGCACAATAAAGAAGAGGGCTATGGCATTAGTTGTCTTTCACTCCATTGAAAATGGCTCCAAAGCATTAAAGCCCGGCTGAGTGAGAAGGCTCAGTGCAAGGGCGTTGGGAGACATGACTGTTTAAAGTAACTGGTTGGACAGAAGGAGAGTATTTGCAGATTGTTCTCTATCTGGAAGGGCAACGTTAAAAGTGATACACAATCAAAACCATGTATGTATAGTGCTCATTGAGATGAGCGACTGAGAGATTTATTTAATGCATAATTCAGTGGTTATGCTATTATTACCATTTTTCAGTTTACTCCTTGCACTTATCCATGTGCATTTGATTTAAAATTCCTGGAATTATGTATTCAATTTCAGTTGGAGGAGCTCTTGAAAGCTTCGTGCACTAATGATCAAATACCAGGAAATTTAGTCTTCTGCTCCTGGTTAAAATGATTATGACAGAGTGAGTTGAATCTTCACACGTCACAACGAACAGCATTTGATCCTACATACGCATACACACAAACATTTATATACTCACATGCTATATGTACACAGACCCAGTTTCTGCAGCTGCATGTGAAAACTCTTGCTAAATATAAGTTCCTTGGAGCAGAAAGTGACTTTCTTCTATGTTTGGCAATGATATCATATGTTAAGCGATATTTCACTGTAAATTATTATTGAGAATAGTGCCAACTTGCAGTGAAAATTGTGTACTAATAACGAAAAAAGCAGTAGTATCATGAAGATAACATATGATCACAGACACATTTTTCTCTGTTGTCTCTGACCTGTACAATTTGGTCTAAGATTGTAGGCCCTTCTCATATAAGATCCACCTGCTAGTTTCAGGACATGTTTTGTACATTCTGCTGCAATCTCAGGCTCACTGTTTAGGGATGATTTGATGAGCTTATCAGCAATAATCACCTGCAAAATCGCGCTGCTGCATAAAAAGACTCCCAAATTTACTTCATGGTTATTTTCCCTTCTTCTATACTGTGAGCTCTAAAAATAAGAATAAATGGAATTCCCAGTTTCCAAAGTCAAAGACAGCTTGAATTGATATTGCTCACCAAAATGCAGTGAGACTAAATCAATAACATCTGCAATAAGGCATAATGAAGACAAAATTATATCTCAGTTTTCCCGAACAGCTGCGAATCTATTTTTAATGATCCTCATTTTTGGCAGTCAGCTAAACAACTTTTAAAATGTCCTCGAAAATGGATTGTTAAGTAGATCGGCAATGCAGAACACTGAAATGCCATTAATTGCAGCTTCTTCTGTGTGGTCTGTAGTACTTGGCACAAAAACACCCTCACTCTATAGCTAGACTTGAAAACATATGTGGCACCCTGGGGTAGTTAGAAAAAAAGAAGTGACTTTAAATAGGTGACTTAAAGAATAATGTGGTGTGATTGCTACAAGTGATTTGTATTTTTTTTTTAGGTAAGGTTTTTAGGGAAATTCTATCTGGTTTCACAGGCTTCACTCAGTGATACCTCTCCGTCTGATGACAGCTTTGTCATACTGACATACTGATAACCAAGCTCCTGGGCTTGGCCTCTCAGCATAACTTCTCTGTCTGAAAAGTCTGAAAGAGTCAGCTTTCTCCAAGCACTGATGGAGTTCATCACAGCAAGATTCAACATGGCATTTTAAACCTCAGTGTGATGTGTATTTTTCTTAAATGCAGAGTATACAGTGACAGTGGAAGTGCTGAAAGAGTGTGGTGGACCGAGCGGTATATTTGGTTATTCTTTGTACTAACTCACATAGGTCATGCTCATCTAGAGTGAACGATGTCTCCTAGTAAGGTAGAAAACAGGGTGAAAGGGCTTCCCCTTCCCATGGGACCTGCTTGTGGTGATGCTATGTAATGAGAATCAGTGAGGTTGCTATGGGGCTATGATTACTACTTGTCTTGCATGGTGATTTGAATGACACTGACCTCCCAATTTGCTGAGCTTTGCTCTTCCGTATACTTTGTGATGAAATTGAATTCATGCATACCTGTTCGGTACCAGTTCAAAATTATTCAATATTACTGTTCACATGTCATCTTGTTGCTCCACAAACTCTTATGAACATACAGTCCAGATATAGGTCTCCATGCTGCTCTTTGGAAGCCTTCAAGTGATTTCTCAGGACAAACATGGTTTCTTTAATTGGCTCAATTCCCTGGGAAATGCTGGTGTTGCGGGCTGACACTACAACATACTCATGGCACTGGAGGTGGTGTGATTGTGTTCATTTCTAAACCAACATGTAATGGTCATCAGAACCATTCAGCAGAATCTCACTTGTTTTAAAACATTTGGTAAGCACTCAGACACTGGAAATATATACCCCACCTCAAACTTCTTTCACATACACTTGAGATTTGTCCTTATGCTATCCACATTTACCCTCTCTCTCTGCTCAGCTGACCTGGCTACTCACTTGAGTAATTTTAGCACATCCTTTACACCGGTGTCTATTAAGCACTTCTGTGTTGATGTCAGTTCCACATTCAGTTGACCACAGTGGGCTTCTAATCTTCTTATTTTGCTGGATGAATGGTGTTTGGTTTCAGATTGTTGAAGTAAAATAAAGTAAAGTAAAGTAAAATAAATAAATAAGGTCAGGAAGTCATCTACTTATACTTGCAGTTTACAGCTTTTTATGCCAGAAAATTAGTCTGATCCTGATTTTCAACAGTTTCGAATTCTTGCTTCACATAGCTTCAGTGTCATTCTTCTCATGTTTTGAGAAGTGCATTTCATGGTGCAGGGAACACAGTGCTCCTGAAATGGCTCCTCAGTGGAAAAAGTACTGCATGTTTGTCTTCCATGTTTATCTTAAAAATCACAGCAGAATAAAATTACTCTTTGCAGGGTGGGAGAGAACATTAATCTCTGCAGCCTATTACTCTGAACCCTTGATGTCTTTGTCTCCTTTATCTCTTGATATCTAAGAGGCCTATTTGTATGTTTGGAAAGCAGTTACTATGGTCTAAGTTGATTAAGTAGGCTAAGGAGAGACCACACAGTGCTTTGTTATGAGGATTTTAATTTTGCTTGTGTTAAACGCAAGTTTTCCAATCTTTGTTTAACCAAAAAGGGCATAAGCATATATAGCTGTTGTTTCTGAGTGACAAAACTCCATAGCTTCCCATAGATTGGATATTTTTAACAGACATTTAACAACGGATCTGGTTGCTCAACAACCGAGCCCCTCTGTCTGTCCTCCTTTCTCAGGCGCTCCTTCAGGACAACTAGATGGGATTATTTGTTTCTTCTGCAGAGTACGTTCTTCCATGCCCCCACAACCAGTCTAAATCTCAATTTGCTTTTGCATTTTAATTTTCTGATCACTGCTAGCAGATTCTTCTGCAAACTTTTCACTGTGTCTCTCCATTTCACGATGAGTAAACATGATGCTGCCAGTTGTGGTAACTTCGGTCTTTTTATATTAAATTAAAAACACGCCCTGAGATTCCTGCACAAACATGCAGCCATCTAACCGTAAGGAGAGCATGTTATACATCAGGAGAATGATAACTGTAGTATTCGAAAGGAGAGGAAAACAAAACTGTTTAAAGACATCAGGCTGCATATATGATCTCTCGCAGAGAAGCGTTACAAGGTATAGTCCATGAATCAGAGGAGGATCCCATTGGCACTGGGGAATTTTAATGAAGAGAATGAAATTCTCATCATGTCTAAACCAGAAATTAACATGCATCACTTTTTTCTTCCCATGGCTCTTACTGCCAGCTTCAGCTATTTTGAAATATTTGGGGCCAAAGCAGGAGCAAATCTCTAGAGGGAAGAAAGCTATTAACATCCCCAATAGTTCACAACACATCTTTGTTTCTTGAAAGGCACAGACGCGGCAGGAGGTGCTTCGTGTGGCTACACGATGGCTGTGTGACTTTGAAATAATGGCCCCTGGGGCCCTGAGCCTACAAACCATTTCTCATGCGACTGAGACACCCCTGGACTGTGTCAGAGCTCCTTGTAAGAGGCAGGGCTCACTGGGCACTGTCCTCCTCCCCAGCACTGAGGGCTGCTGGGGTCAGTAGGAAGCCTGAGCAGCCCAAATAGAATTTGGACCAGGCTGCACCCGTGTTCAGGACAGCTGAGAAGACACACAAGGTGTTTAGTTAAATGCAAGATCACCTGATTATAAAGAAAGAGTGGCTAAAAAAGAAGCTCTTTAATTTAGTTCTTGTTCCAAAATTTCCTACCAATTTTATGAACAAATCTGCGGTGATACAGGGGGACATAGGTACCAGCACAGCTAGCTATTTAATATCAGAATTTGCTAATCAAGACCTGAGACTGACAACATATCTTCAGTAGAGTATGTACTATATCTTATCACACCAGAGCCATTGATTCCTTTAGTGTAAATAGTTACAAAGGGCACAATTTCTGTGCATAACATATTTGTATGTTGACTACAGTGAGTCTTCTCTCAGATTTTCCCTTGTAAGCAAAATGCGTGGATGTCTCTCATTCATCAGGCCGAAATTAACAACAATAATATATCGCTGATTACAAGTTGGTAAATAAAGAGAAGCCAGACATATGACATGGCCATTGCACGTGGAAACTGATATGTAAATAGTTCACAAAATATGGCAGAAGAGGTTTTATGCCAGAGGTTTTGTGCCAGAGTATGTATGGAACTGCAGGATCATAACATTCTGTCTTCCTTTGTGTATTTCTATGTCATATCCTTATACAGAGAAGGCTCAAAACACTTGAATTAGTTCCTACTCTCTATTGAATGCTATAATCTCATAAATTACATTTCCTCACTCAAATAAAAAAAAAAAAAGAAGACTATTTTAAATTAAAGCTTTATTTTAAGTTAAAAGTCAATTCAGACTCTACACCTCCTCTTCCATCCAGCTCCCAGTTTTGGTTATTCCATATAATTATTTCCTTCAGTTTTTAAATATTTCCTTTTTCTGCATGAGAGACCCACATAATCAGTAAGGAAAACTAACTGAATATATGGGCGACAGAAAATGATTAGAGGCAAAGTGGTGTCAAGGTAACACATGGTGCAAGTGTAATAACAGAAATCCATTGTTCAGCTGTAGCAAGAATATGATTGTCTGCGGTAGGCTACAAATTTTCACTCTGTTCAAGAATAATGTGATTTTTAAATCGAAGTGTTGCTTTTACTTTAGTGTACTCAAGATTTGTCTTATAGAATCATAGCCAATCTTTGATTTAACTATGTTTATCTATAATCCTAATAGGAAAATCGGGTACTTGGGTTTTATCTTGATTGTGGAGTCTATGTTGGCAAACAAGACATACTCATTTTAATCTCCAGTTTAATTTAGGACAACCACTGAGATTTCATGTCAAAATAACATGCTAGTAACATGCATCAAAACACCTGGTGTAGCTGGAACAGTCATGTAATCAAACACTGTATGGTTTAAAACAAGATTAAAATAAAATAATTGCTGCCTAATGCTGTCAAGAAGAAGGTTAAATGTGATCTACCTTAAAAGGTTGTGTGTTGTTAAATAAGAATAATAATTAAAAAACAGTCCAGGATATCCATGTTCCTTCATGTTTCTACTGGTAACCCTGTGGTTAAGTCAAGTAATGATTGATTTTGAGAGAATTATAGTTATTATAAACTGTAATCAGCAGAGGATGAGAATAATTACGCAGAGAAAGGAGAAAAAAGCTGAAACATGGCTGAGCAATATTCTGATTGATGGCAAAGTCATTTCCTGGCTGTTAATGACTGATTTTTCAACAGTCAGCACAAGCGCTAACCCTGTGGGGAAAAAGGGAGAGAAATGGTCGTGTTATACAGAAAACTACTGTCCTCGACTTATCGTTTTCATTAGGAATGGGTGAACAGGCTTGGAAAAAAACCCACCGACCATCATTCAGGACGATCATCTGTGTGACAAGACTGCAGCTTGGGATGAGTGTGTTTGGAGAGAATGTGAGTTATGCTTTTTGTTTGCCCTGCAAGTGTACAGCAAGCCCTCATCCCCTTCAACCTCCTGCATCCCTAAACCTCACCAGGGTGCCCTGGAGAGAGCTGTTTTTGTGATATTACAGGGCATGAGCAGAGCAGAACAACACATACAACAGAAATCCCATCTGAGCCAGACATTCAGATAGTCTATCTGATCAGAAAAGTTTTGTATTAATGAAAATCCATCAGCTGTCTTTGGCATTTGATCTATCAGTTGTCTTTAGCATTTTTGTATTTTCAGGCGAAGCGAATACCAGTCCCAGGTACTTAGCTTCAGGATGGTCAGATGTTACCCCTCATGTCCCGTCTGCAAGTTTCCCTCCTTGATAGCTTACATCTGCTCTCCTTCTGTCCTAAGACCTCTTTTGTTTTACTCTCAGGAGAAAGGAATGATCCCTCCAGAAAAGCTAATTACCTGTCCCTCGTCACATTTCCACGTGCGTGCACATGTGCTGGCGATATGCACGGAGGCCACAGTGTGGGAGCACTATGGGGGGTGGGATGCTGAGCAAAAAAAAAACCACTCTGATCTCAAATGAGTCTCTGAAGGAATGTCTGATGGGGATGCATGTGCATTTTCCAGTCCCAAAATAATTCTAATTTCTATTTTATGCTACATGAGGTCACAGAGTGGACAAGCCTACAGAGCAGTGGACTCCAGTCGACAGCCGTGTGCTCTCTAAACTGTGACATTTCCAAAAAAGAGACTAATTTATCTTATCAGCCACAGCCATAAAATAGGGCACGGGATGCAAACAGATTAGAAACCATAAAACTGAGGGAAGGAACACAGACGCCATCCAGGAAGGGACACACTCTGCCCTGTGGGGTTCTGCTGACTTTGATGAAACTTGTGGATCATTTACTGCTGGCTCCGTGAAGTGTCTTCTGTCACGCAAACTCTCCCATCAGGTTTGAGCATCCAGAGAAGCTCCAGAAGCACTCCTTTTTAGACCATCCCTTTCTCTCTTGGTGCAAAGATGATGTAGGTACCAGATTTCAAGAGCCAGTCATACACTGAAGTGTACTGCTTGGCTGCAAACCTGCACCAAATGCTTCTACAGGCAGGTTTCCATCTGCCCAAGAAATTATGCCTACATAATGCCTAGCACTTGTGTCTGATTTTGAAGTGTAATGCAAAAACTTGGGTAGTGGATTTCAATTAATTGCAAAAAGCCAAACCGTCTGGAGTTTGCACTCCTTCATCCAAACTGCGTAATACTGACTTGGTATGAGCGCTGTCTCACTGATTTTAGTGGAGTTATACTGATTGGTGAAAACAGATGGAGTGGAGAATGCAGTTAGCAGCTGTATCTCCTCCCAACAGCAGGTCAAATGAATCTCAGCAGCCAACGGCACCACAAAATAAGGGAGATCAGCAGAACAAACGTTAGAAACACAAAGTGTCTGTAATTCAGACTTGATAGCATTGGGATTCTTCATTAGGGACAGTAAAAGAGACAAATAAACATGCAGAGGGAGAAAGATGAGCTACTTACAAGCAGTTTATACAGCGGAGTAATAAATCCTTCTACTGACTCACTCGGAGGCTCAGTGAAGAGATTGCTGCTTTCTTTAACTCCTCAGGCAGTGCCTCTCAGAACTCCACTCTACCACAGGACCCTGCAGAACATTGTCCAAAGACAGGACAGAAGATCTTCTATTTTCCTCCAAGCCAATTTGCTAGCAACTTCAGTCTCTGTTAACAGAGTCTCCTCTTTGGAGATGCGGGCAAAGATTTGGATGAATGGGATGGGATGCAGAATTCCTTTCTTTTTTAAAAAAAAAATTTTTCCTCTTTTTTTGCCCCCATGCTCACTTCGTGGATATGCTCTCAGGGTAAAATACTGAGCAATGTGTGGGTCACATGCAATTTTTTTGAGCCCTGTGCTTTCAATAACTCTTTTTCAGTAGGCAGAAGGAAGCATATAGGCTGAGATTAGTGTGCAGCAGATTCCCTCCAGGACATATATTGGTCTAGACGTTTTCTTTCCTAGTATGAGGTATATTTGTAGCAAGTGTTGCCTGAGACACTTTGAGGAAATCATGTCTAACTGGAAGCAGACGGATAGTCCAATTGGTTTCAGTTTCTGTGTTCAATAAGTAGTACTTAAACTTCTTGCTAAACATGAGGAGTCAGCAACAGTGAAAGGTGGCAGGCCGATACCAGTGTAGATCGTAGATTTCTGGTTGCAGGGAAAGCTAAAGAGTGCCCATTTTCTATGTCATCCTTTGTGGCTGCAGCAAGGGACCAAGGTGGGTTCACCTGGGCTCTCACCTTGTCCCCTCACTCCACATGAACTGGGCACAGCCACTTCCCTTCACCATTTCCATGTCCCATCTGTGAAATGATTATGCTGATACAGTCTGTGCCTCGTGCACCTGGGTATCTGCACTTACACTGAGGTGTCTAAGACCATTGTGCTTTTCTACACTTCCCTTCATGATCAGTGATACTTCTCAAGCTTTCCTCCTTGTGCCCTGCTGGGACATGAGGAACTCAACATTCAACACCATGTTCTCACTCACACGTGTGGTGTAACCAGTCTTAGGTAAACCTTGAGTAGAAAATGGTTTGTGAACCAGCCCCACAGGCTGTTTCCAGCTAAAAGCATCTCTGGAAGCCAGAGGGTAGTTGAGGCTGCCAGAAAAACTGCCAGGAATTGCCAGCTACCATGATGTTTTGTTATCAGGCCACTTGTTGACTGAAAACTAGATCAAGACCCTTGTGCAAAAGATCTGTTTCCTGGGAAAGGGCAGCTTAGTACTTGCACCTCAAATACAAGAGCAGCAAGCTTGCCGGGGCTTGTTTTCCTTTTTCCCTCCCTTTTGAAAGGAAATTGTGACTCATGCTTTCAACAATCTGAAACATAACAACACTGATGGCCAGATCAACAAACAGGATAGCTAGTGGAGTGGGGGTGGACTGACAGCCAAGTGCCCTTGCCTGAGCAAATGCAGCTAGTGAAAATGCTGTCCAACCTCTTTGGATGTCTAATGTATTCACTGAGTAAATGAGGCAGCTGGGTTGTTCCTTTTCAGGAAATGGCATAGGAAAAAAGATTCTTACAGTAGGTGACAGGCAGAGAAGCTGTCACAGGGGAACGTACCATAGCTCTCTGCCGAAGCCCAGCTTGACAGAGATGTAACTTCATCCCATGCATTCCACTACTGCTCAGATGTTCCTCCAGCTTGACCTGCTCTTCTCTTGCTCTCTGAGCAAGTTTCTTGCCAAGGTTTTCTCAAGAGTGCTCTCAGACAACAAACAGCAGTTTGCTCTCTTACACAGGGGCTTTTTCACCCCTAAAAAGGCTTTTATGTCATGAGTGCAACTTCCCACTGGCACTGTGCATCAAAAGCAGACATTGAAAAACGAAGTCAGGAGATAACACATAGTGCAGTGTAATGAGGACACCAGCGTGGAGATATTTTTGCATTTTTGAAAAGTGCCAAATAAATTCTGTTCTATAAAAGTGACAAGAAACTAATTTTAACAGAAGGGAAGAAAGTTTCAGCATGAGTCACTGCTCTATATATTCTGAAAACTACAGTAAGCAGCTCCCACAAAGCTGTATCCTTTTGGCAGTGCACAGCTTGATAAGTAGTCTACAGCACGAGGCTGGGAGAGAAGTTACCCGTACTTTATTTAGCAAGATC
>WEIS01083267.1:13244-41377 GCA_013389965.1 Todus mexicanus
TTGTTTAGATGTGGACCCGTGTTCATTGGGAGCTTGGCTGAGACCACCAAATTAATTTTTAAGTCATTAAAATGCTTCATTCCCTGAATAATGATTGTCACAAAACACAACCAGAATGTAAAAGAGAAAGCATCTTATTTCTAGAACAAAAAAGTAAGCATAAGGAAGTAGTATGAATATAATGGAGCTATTTTACCACCTCATTCTCTCCGATCACTGAAAGCCATATATAACGTGTCTGATCATTCATTTCATTGTTATTTTCAGTCCTTGGAATAGAAAGAACATTACTAAGACAGTGCTTGATGGGGAAGGTTTTAATGTCAAAGCTGAGGACAAAATATCTAAGTAGTGGTTGATCCCTGATCTCGTGGGAGAGAGGCTGTCTATTCAAAACGCAGAGACAAATATGAATAGTTAATCATCTTTAGTCTGGATTTTTTTTCTCCATTTCAGGTGCATGATATGTGTTTGCTTTCAGGAAAATCAGTGGACTCATAATTGCTTTATAAATTAACGGGAGGTCTGTCATTTAAATAAAAAGGCACGAAATACGGCTACATGTTGGAATTTAAAGAAGGCGAGAAGGGGAAATGTCTTCCAAGTAACCAGAGGCTTTGCATACTAATTAACACACATGTTTAGAAACATGAGATCAGTGACTGTTGTATGTCTCTGATGGGGCACGTGTGGCTTGTTAGCAAGCAGTAAAGAGGCATTGTACCTCGGGTGCGGCACAGGGTTATGAGCTTTCTCTGCTGGTTTGGTTTTATTTCAGTTACACCAGAGAGTGTTGGTTTGCTGGATACCAGAAGGGGTATTTGAACTGCTATGGGCTTGAGTTTCCTACATAGTGTCCTGAGACGCTAATGTGAAAGGTTTGATACTGCACAAAAATGAAATAAAGTTGATACTATTCTTTTAGTGGCAAGATAGGGGCATTATTACAAAATCTAATTTTACAGTCCTTCGATTCCCGATTTTACTCTGTCTTCAAAATCCTACAAACAGCACAGCAGAAAGGCCAAATAAAATGAGAATAGTGGGTTTTCTGGATTCAGTGATAGTATGTACTCTGACAAGGCATGTTGCAGGGTTAGTTTTTCTGTTTATTCTAAGTGGGTGCTGTCTCTAGGGCTCAATTCCTGCAATGCCATCTCTCCTTTTTAATGAAGTCTATTATTATTGAGTGACCAGAAAAATAAGGAGCGCTTGTGATTGTTTTGTGCTTGGCAAACTCCAGCTAGCAATATGCTTGTTCCTCGAAGCCTGTTGCCATTCAGAGTACTAAAATTGAATTTGCGATTACTGGCTAAGAAAAGCATCCCTGGTATTTTTAAAATGATGCCCCTTTAGAATAATGGGGCCATTCACTTTTTTTCCATGTTGAACTGGTTTAGGGGGGACCTTCAAGAAATGAGACAGCTATTTCCGTGTTACCAACTGTCTGAACTGGGAGCAAGAAAGGGGAAAAAAAATCTGTGCCTCCAGTCAAAGACATTTCCAAATATACCATAAGCAGCTTGTCTTTTGTCTGTGCTAAATTCTAAAAATACAGAGGAGGAGAAAGCCAACAGCCTGGACAGTGCTGGGATATGCTGTTTGGAGGAAGCTCAGCTGGCTCTGTTTGCAAAATCTCTGCTGTGGAGTAGCCATGAAGCACTGATTTCACTTCAGAAATCCTGATGTGAAATCCTCTTGCATGCCTTAAGAGGACTACTATCTTAATCAAAGCTTCTCAGTGTTTTTATCCCAGGCTACCTGTGTTGTGTAGGGAGAGGAAAATGGGATGATCTTATGCAGCTGTGCTGGTTTCACTGGGACAGAATCCCAGGCGAGCCATGGTTTGCAGGCTGTGAGCAGTTTGGAGTCAGCCAGGGCAGCTGCACTGATCTGGCTCCAGGCGTGTCCTATCCCATAAATGTCACACTCAGTATAAAGGGGGAGGTTTGTATAAGGTGGGGGCTTCCTGATCCTGCTTTTCCTTCTCCTTCCCCACCTCCCTGAAGGGGTTTGCTCACCGTTGTGCTCCTGCTGACTGCTTTCCAGTTTATTGTGACCATTGTATGTTTGCAGGGCTGAGTATAACTTTATATTGGCACAGGTATTAGTTTTGCTATTTTATTAAATCTGTTCATTTCAACAGGAGAGTTTCCTTTCCTTTTCCTGATCCCCCTTTATGGCTGGGGAGGGGTTCACTGAGTGATGATGGAGCAACTGTTGTAGTTTAACTCCTGGTGTGGGCTGAATGTAGACACCAGTGTTCCTAAGAGCTGTTTTTAAAGTTCCTTTATTAATTCCAATATTGATTGTTGTATTTAACCTGCTTACATGTTTGGGAATGCTGTGGAGGAACTGTGCTTTGTTTTCAGTATTTTCAAAGATCGCATTCTCATAGAATCATAGAATCATTGAGATTGGAAAAGACGCTTGGGATCATCGAGTCCAGCTGTCAGTTCTGGTGTCTTATAAACCTCCAATTGCCTGTAGACTTCTGAGAAATATTTACTACTTTTTCCAGTCAAGAAGTTAACCCTTATCCTTGGAAAAAATAACTACAAGTCTCTGGTGACTGGACCTTTTGCCCTGTGGTCACAGCTGACCTGGCAGTTCACGGGGCTACACAGGAATGTTTTTTGTGCAGGGGAACCACTAGGTGTGGGTGATCTCTCTTTGGTCTAGACTTTGATGACATAAAGACGTGGCTGAAATATATTTATTGTACTTGGCATAGTTGGTCAATGTCCGTAGCTGATGCAGTTTAGAGCATCTGCAGGAACAGACTTTGCATAGCCAGTAAAGACTGGAATTTCATAGACTCTTGTAATTACATTACTATGGCACCTCTTGTATAAGCTCCTTTACATTCCTGTCTAAAGCAGAGAACGGGGCCTTACTGGAGGTTTTTGTTCATACTACAGCCACTGACATGGGGTGGGGACAGTCTTCTGCCGGAGTCACTTCACAGATGTGGGTAGTTTCTGTGATGAATCATTTATGCACTGAAACTTTGATTTTTAGCTGATTTATCCTATATATCTTTCCATACAGAGGTGATTGGTTAAGTCTCTTTGAAATACTAGATATTTTGCTCAATATAAAATTGTTTTGGGGATTACATTAACCATATGGTTTTCTAACCAACCTGAAAATTATCCAGCTGTGATGCCATTGTGCCCAATCTTTTTTTCCAAGCTTAAAAATCCCTTATTGTCCTATAGATTTTATTTTTACATAGAATCACAAAATAATTTGGGTTAGATGAACTCTGTGTATGCCACCTAGTCCAGCTTCCTAGTTAAACCAGGGAAAGCATCAAGTTCAGACTAGGGGCCTTTTCCAAGTGAGTCTTGCAAATGCCAGTGATGGAAACTCTGCGGCATTCCTGGGAAACATGTTGAAGTACTTGATCACTCATTGTGCGATTATTTTTTTTATGTCCACCTGGATTTTTATTTGCTGCAACTTATGACTTGTTTCCTCTTGCCCTTTCACTGAGCACCTGCAAGAAGGATCAGGCTCTGCTTCATGCTGTGGTGACTTGGAGGCTGATGTACTGCACGACCATTTTATATTTTGCTGTCTTTTACTGTGTTGATAGCAATAGTGGTTTCTTAGCTTCTTTCTTTTCCTTTAGTGTCATTTTCTTGGTGAGAAATTACAGCAAGAACATGTGTGTGTAAGACTCCAAATTTGCCTTCGTGATTACCTTCATGTTTTTTATGGATCCCCTAATTTATTATGAAATGTTTGCACATAATTTAGAGTTTATTCATCAAAAATGAATGAACATGGTGAATTTTATGAAGCATTAGTGTGGCATATTTTGCTTGTTCACTTTGCAATTTGCAAAATGTAGTAATTCCCAGAAGGCCTTCAAGTTTTCATTAGTTCAAATCAGCAAGGTAAGCCTGTGCATTATTTGTTTATAAAAAGACTCAGAGCTGAAACCTCCCATTACCTTTACCTAGATATCTTCAAGACACTTTATTATTAATCACACTAACAAAACAACAGAAGTAGCTTAATGGTATGGGTTACCAAAGATGTAATACTGCAAAGTTTGATGGGCTGTGTCAAGCAAAGCTCAGTAATGGAATAGATGATAATAAAATACAGTAAATCCCCCCCACTTCCAGTGAAATAACCATTCTTTGAGTAAAAATAAATTGATGGGAGTATTGTCTAGCAGATGAGCATTTTGTTGAACATGGGTTAATATCGTTCAAACTGACAGGAAGAAAGTTTTCATCAATGTGCTTTATGTGTGTACATTCACACTGGGCTGTCCAGAGCCGTAGGAATTTGTGTGCATAAGTGTATATATAGCTAAAATAGATATATTTTTTTCAATATGGTCAGAGATTCACTTGTGCATGGATTCTGTGACAAAAACCCTTGGTGTCAATTCAAAGAGTTATGCAAATTTTTTCTTGCGCTGTTTGGGAAGAAGTGGTTTGACCAAAGAGCACTTGAGGTGGTTTTAGTAATGTTGTTCTGGAGTGGCATGTCTTGAGCTGTGTGAAAGGATGGAGGACTGGTTGTATTACCTCCATTTCCATTGCAGCTGTTTGTAACTCCTTTTTCTTTAGAGAACTGATCTGGGTTCTGAATGCCATTTCTGTAATAACTTCAATCTCTTGAGATAGTGTGATAATCTTGTTTAAAACCCACATCTGGTAGCTGACTTGTCCAGACACTTTTTTCTTTTGTCTGAAGAGTGTCCAATACTAAAATACTCTGACTTGCCTAGGCTAGACTGTTCTAGTGAAAATAAAAGTATTTGTCTGCTTACTACAAAGGAACACCTTTCCTTATAAAATGTAATGGTTCTTGGTAAGTACTAGTAATGTAAATAAGTACTTGGTAATGGCTAGTACTTGGCAAATAAGTCTAAAATACAGAAGCAAAAAACTCTTGTTACCTGCACATAGAAATCGAAATACAGAGACTTTACACAAGCTCGTAGACCCCATCACATGCACAATAGTTTGTGAAGAAGGTGCACTTCAGCCACATTTCAGTCTCTTCTGATAAAAAATAGTATTACAACCCTATGAAAAACAAAACAAAAAATATCGTGTGGCCAGCTGGTTTTTCTTCTAACCACGTCATTTTTCATTGTGGTAAACTGTGTGTGCAATGTCCATGGCTCTGTTTAAGCAGTCCTGAATCCGTTTGGTGTTCTCAAGCAGCCAATTATTTGGGCATTGAAGGGAATTTAGCCATTTTATGAACATGATTGTTGACATTCCTCAAGAAGACTTTTAACTCCCCAAAGGCCTACAAAATTGATGCTGCTTGTTCTGCTGCAATTTAAATCTTATGTATGAAAAATACAAAGACCTTATCTGATAACTAAGATTGGAAAGTCTCAGACCAAGACTCAGTCCTAATTTGGACACATTTTTCTCATGTTATTAATGGCAAACTAATTCTTTGTTCTGCAAGGCTTATCTATAAAATGTGAATATTTCTGCCCCCCTCTGTTTATTTGCAGGGATAGCAGATTCTTCTGATCAAGTGGTCTGTGTTTTACCACCACAAGTCCTACTCAAATACGAATTGTAGTAATAATTAAGGAGGACAAGCCGTTTCCTGCTTATTTCTAGTCCACACAAATCCGTGCATCTGAAACATTTGGACTACTCATGGAATTATTTTTTTTTCTACCTAGAAGCAACAGAAGTTGCCCTAAGCAGACAATACCTTTTTGATTAGAGGATGCTTGTCAGGTTGTGGCAAGCTAATTTGATAGCACCCACCTGAAAGACATTACCTTTAATCTGGGATGCATCAGGAAGATGGACTAATGACTATTTACCATTTTTAACAGTATTTACAGTCCCCAAGTAAATATAAGTAGTTAAAGCCAGCAAATAAATGCATGCAGGAAACCCACTTTCCCACGCATACCAATAAACAGCAGAAGTTCTCAGTTCCACAGGCAGTGCTGACTCCCCAGATATCCACTTACTCTACCAATAGCTTGAAAGAAAATTACAGCAATGTGATTAGTGAATTCATTAGATTCAGATGAGAGAAATATTCTGCTTGCTGCAGTTGCAATGTTCTACTTAGACACTGGATTACAGTGCTCTGAGAAGCCTCCGATCATCCTAATACCCACCCTCAACTTTGCAGCATAACCTGATAAAAGGTAATTCGAGTTTGTCTTTTACATCTGTGTCTTCTCAGTGGAGCTGGCAGCAAGTATGAGTATATGTTGCTGATGTGATTTCGTTTAGCTAAGAGGATCCTTGCGTCTGTCCTCTCTTAGGAAGCTCCACTGTTCTCCCCCTTGCTGCCCCTGACCCCTCCCAGCATCTTTCACAAGCTGTCTTGTCATTCCTGCTTTAATTTCTACTGTCCAGAAAGTGAAGAACAGCTGAAGGGAACTTTGACATAACAAAAATAGGTGGGAAAATGAATTACAAAGTCATCTTGTGCTCACAATCTGTCAGCACAGTGCAATTTTAGTGTTTTGAGTCACATGCTACATTGGCTGGAAAGGCTAAAGAACCTTGCAATGGTGTCCTTGTCCCTGTGAGGCAGGTAGGGTAAAAACCTAACTGTCCGTGGATGAGCTGAGCGGGTCTCTTCATTCTTTTAACGGAATGTTCAGTTTCCCTGTCAGCTGTCAAGGATACAGAGGTAGATAAACTAACTAGGATGCAATTCAGATCTTCCGTTGTTTCATCCTCTGAGGCCTCTCCTGTAGGAGGAACAATTGATTTTTGTTATAACGTGCCCAGGCAAACTGGTAGTGGTGCGTTTACAATTCCCTCCCATGGCTACTCCACAGCAGCTCTTCAGAAATGAATAAGCAGACCAAATGTGCTCTTGTTGCTAGTGGAGATAACTGAAATTCAGAGTGACTTCTTTCTCTGATAGGAAGGCAGGGCAGTAGTAAAGTCAGTTACAACATGAGTGAAGGGTTTTTTGAAACTGATTTCCAGCTTTTACCAGTCATCCTGGAGATACTGTACAAAAGCTGTTTGTTACCACATTTACAAGAGGGACAGATTTTGTTCTTTCTTTTACAGCATTTTAAAATAGTGCCATAAGCACAGTCCTTTGTGCTAGATGAAGTGACAAATTTGAGACCTCTCAGGCTTCTCACATAAAGGCATGATGAGGCTCAGCATTGTGGCTCCTACTGGACAGGCAGGGATCTCCCCACCACAGACAGGACTGCATACCAAGAGAGATGGCTCCTGTATGTTACCTGGTAGCTGCACTGAGCTGAGAGCATGGAAATCCCTGATTTCATTTGGGTCAGCAGGGCATGGGGCAGGAGAAGAGTGCGTTGCAGAATATTCATTAAGGGAAGAGATCTCTTCTGTATCATACTGGGTTAGCAACTATTTAATAAAGAATATAAATATGGGATAATCTGATCAGTGAGCTAATGTTCCCACCCATCCACAGTGCTGAAACGATCTCTCTATATATTTCATGTTGTATTGGAATTTGCTGGTCTAAATTTAGCTTCTAATGGACCATGCCTAACTGTTCAGATGGGCAAAGGTCTTCGAAAGAGGCCCGTAGCTGTAGAATGAGTGCATCCTGCTGGTCAAAATCCAGATGCAGTTCACTATTTATCATCAGAGACACTATTTGGTCCTTAGCTCAGTACTTAAATTGAAGAGAGAATGTGTTTTGTGAGATGAGATAGCTCTTACTCCTGTTGTTAACTGACTGGGATTGTGGAATAACTGAATTGCTTTTAAGAACGTAGGAGAGGTTTCAGAAAGAGGGGTTGGCTGTTGTGTTGTTGGTTGGGGTTTGTTGTGGGTTTTTTTTGTCTTATAAGGTCTTTTTATAAAGACTTCTCTTGCGCCTGTGGAAGTCAATGGTGATTTTGCTTGGAGTGGGTTTAGAGCCTTTGTATTTGCAAACCTCAGGTGCACTTTCAGTGCAGAGCAGACAGGCAAACAGCTTGGTATTTGTCCAGAGTGTGAAGAGAGCACTGAAGTCAAAACATTATTGTCAATATATAATGGGGGCTCTGTAGTGCTGCCACACTTAATTCTTTTTGCTCTACAGCAGTGAACTCAACAGTCTGCAGTGCTTTAGAAAATGAAATCAACTTGTGGAACTTACGGTGAAAGTACTTATCAAAATTTCAAAATGTATTTGCTGCTTTGACTTCAGTAGAGCTTATTTAATGCCTTGACTAGAGAGGGAGAGCAAGCACCTATTTCTCTGTAAAGTGGTTATTATTGTTTCTGAGAAGGACTGTAGCCCTGATGCAGTACGAATCTCTTCGCTTTTTGCTGTATCAAGCTTTGACCTGATCATGTGACCTTTATTCCCGTGGGTAATGCATTTCAGAAGGAAAATTGCCTTTAAGTTGAACTAGATGAGAGAAGAGGTATAAATTAGAAGTGACACTTTTGAAGAGCAGACTTCTTGACACTGCTCATCAGGAAAGGGTTACAAAACACCTCAGCAGCCAGAGAGCCCCCGTGGCCACCTGGTTGTGTTGAGAAAGTCTACTGTAGTCACCTTGGGGAGGGGAAGGTGGTGTCATGGAGGTCCTGTGCTCGTGACTGAAGTAGAGAAAATCCCTGCTTTAGGAGACAGCTCTGCTGTTCTGTCAGGGAAGCGGTGGATCCACGTGTGTAAGGAGGACCAGGCTGTGATTGCAGGCTGGCTGGGTTGGTAGCTGCTGGACTTTGCACTTTGTGAAGTGGGGAAAGACAGGTATTATACGGAAAGGGATTGACAATGGGCTGGTGGCCTGCATGGTGAGGAGGCAAAACATCCTTAAATGGCTGGGTCAGGGAGGAATGGTTAGGTGCTACCGGATTGCCACTAAAGGTTGTCTTTCTAAGAGGCAGGTGTCCAGTTCTACTAATTACATTCTCTACCTTTTAAGGCCAAATGTTCTTAACACATCTTTTGAAAGAATGGGTTGAAATTCTTCTTTGTGCAACTGAAGCATGCTTTTATCTGAAAACCATTTTACTATTTCTTTTCTTCCATCATTAGTTTATCTTGTATTTCATATGTTGAAGCAGATTTTTATAAGTTGATCTTTCTTATGTGTTCTTTTCCAAGCATTCCAGTCCCTCTTTGAATCCTGTATGAGTTGATGGAAAATGGATGCCTCCAGGAAAACCTCACAAAATATTTTTCTCCATGTCAGGGTAGTTCTGTGTGCCTATCTTCTTGGATCTTTCACTATTACAGTTTCATCACAGCGGAACAACCTAATGAAAACACTTTGGTTTTTTAAGAGTTCATCAGCTTCTGTGACTAATTCCCTGTTTACAGCATCAGATGTAGTTCTAGTAATATGATTGTCACCACAGAGAACTATGACTTCATCTGGGTAATCAGCAGCAAATAGATGAATTTCTGAGAAGCAAAGACATTATTTTTTGTATCAATGTGTCAAAATGGGAGAAAGATAAAACACAGGCCATTTGGCAGAACTTCTAAACAGAATGTTTTTCAAAGTTTTCTGTGAGCATTCAGCTGTTCCAGAACAGGTGTGTTCATTTCATGGAAGCTTTATTGACATTCAGTCAGCTTTTAACAAATCTGATGACTAGTAGCTCTTCAGAGGTTCCGTGAAGTGGGTTTTGTTCCCTTAAGTCATGACTTTATTTCCCAAGGATTTCTTAATCAATGTTTCACTTCAAATTTTTTGAAAAATTACCTTGCAGTTTGCCGTAGGGAACCTTGAATAAACAAATCTGCAATGCATAAATGTTCTGTTAATTCCAATTTTTCCGTCATGTAACTGGATGGAAAGTTAATAAGCAGACAAGATTAAGAATTAGCTGTTGACTATATTGTATTTCCACAGTGAGCAGAAGTAGACGTCAGTTCTGCAATCTCTGCTCTGTACTGTGCATATGCTGTTGCCTTGCTTTTCCCAGTCCTAAAATTCTTTGTCTTTCTCTCTTTCCACCTCTGCCCTGTTTTTTTTCCTTTTGGTATCACCCAATTCTAGCTCTTCAGATATACAATGATAAATACTGTCGCCTTTTTCCAGGATGCAAAGTAGAGCTACTGTGTTGCTGCCCTCCCCACTGCCCTTTCACTCAGCATCCTCAGATGCTGTCTTCCACAGCACTACCTTTTTACTTTGCGTGGCACTGGTTGTCCACCTCTCTTGCAACCTCACTGCCAAGGGTTTAGGAATGGGAACTGCCTCTGAAGCGGTCCGTCTGTCTTCAAACTCTGCTAAGAGAGGAAGGAGGACACAACTCCCCAGTTCCAGCATGCCAAGCCCATGTTGGTACGCACGCTCGACTTGGGGCAGGAATGCTCCTTGCTGCTTTTTGGGGATACCTTTCTTCTGCAGCTTTGCCTGACTTGTATGAGCAGCTCCAACTTGTTCAACTCACAAAGCATCATGTAGTGCAGAATGTGCCAATATCAACAGAGGAAGCGATGACCAGGATGACCTGGACTGCTGGTGTATGTACTTGGTATTTAAATTCTTGACATGATCAGGAAGCAGTTTAAGTTCAGCCTTCTTTATAGTAGTCATTTGAGTGTGGATTATTTTAGGCAAAATATCTCAGACTGCTTAGTATCCTTAAAAAGAAAGGCAGTATTCTGGTCTAAGAAAGAAGCCTTCAATTAAAAATAATAATAATAATTGCAGTTTGTATTAACCAGAGCTCTTGAAAGCTGTCTTAACAGAGGGTGGTATCGCAGTTGCTTCCTCCTCAACCAAGTTGAGCTATGATGATGTGCTGAGCAAGTTTCTTTAACTATCTTCAGCAGACTAACATCAGGATTCTGTGTTTAGTCATGCTCTTAAGTGACAAGAAGTGCCTCTAAAAGGGTTTCTGCTGAGTATCTTGAACAAACAAAAAATCTGGAAGGGCCCATGTACTGATGCAATGTGTCCAGCTGACTCCATCTCTGTTTCCATGTAAGCTGCTATGGACCAGTAGAGATGTGTGTGATTCTGCAGGCAGAGCTGACACAAACGTGGAGCAGAAGTCAAGCAAGCATAGGAAATTTCCTCACACAATCTTCTTAAGTGTATGAGATCCATAGTAAATTCTGTGAATGGGGCTGTTGCGCTTTGTAGAGACTAAAATCAGCATGAGCCATCAATGTAATTTTTGCTGGCAGGAGAAGAATTTGATCAGTAAGTGACGTGCCAACCATATGACAGCACTTAAACAGTTCCTGTCAATAAGCTGCTATGTGTCCGTACCCTTATTTATCCTTTCAGGGCATATATCCATTTACATTATCATCATCTGAAAGAGAGAACAGCATTACTGAAAGTAAAATCCCATGCTGGTAACCAAGACAAAGGTAAACTAAAGATATGTATCGCTGTAGCATATGTGTGTCATGGTAGGGAATTCTGGTATCAATTACAGGTGAAGCTATTTAGGGAAACAAACATTGAATATGTGTTTTGAAATTTAAATGGGAAACAGTAAGAAACAGATGAGACAGAGATGCACTAGAACTTGAGGTCAGTCTACCTGACTACTGTATCCCCATCTACAGAGATATCTTTCCAAGATGCTTGCTTGATTTTCAGCTGAAGCCCCAATTCAGCAAATCGCTTACGCACATGCATAATTTCAACTGCATATTGTTAAGAGATTAGAAAGCAATTACAGCTTGTCAAACCTCCTCAGATATGGTCAAATCCTCTCTCTTCATCAACATCCTCTAAAAATAGCTGGACCTAACCAGGAGAGAAATTCAGAACCACTGCACCCCAGCTTTGTGCAGGGGGGAGACCTGCATAGGCACTTATTCCTATCCCCCGCATACATTTCTTTTCTTGGGAGGGACACTTGTACCTATAGGCCAGACAGCAGTGTCAGACACCGAACAATCAGGATGCCAGGGTCTGAAGCAGTGCACTTGGAGGTTGGTCAGATCTCTGGGCAGAACTGACTAAAAGAGACATGCTTCCAAAAAGGTATTAACCTGAGTTGTCTTTTCCTTCTCTTCAAGACAGAAGAGTGACATTTACATAGAATGGACAATATTGACCTGTGTATTTTGGCAGACAGTACTAGATGACAATTTGGACATCTTCTGTCCTAGGAAGAACAGTGAAGACAGGAGAGCAGCTTGTGTAAAATCCTTTCTCCCTCCTATTTTTCTGAGATTGCTTGGATCAGTCATACTGAATTCAAATACCCAGAGTTTAGTACATCCCTGTTCTCCCTGTTTGCAGACGTATTTTGTACAGAAAGAAATAAAAAAATCTGTGGAAGCCAGTTCCTCTGTACTTTATCAGTGTTTTGCTATACAGCATTTTTGAGAAGATGGAGGTGCTGAGGGACACACAAGTATCTGTGGAACAAGCTGTTCGAAGACGTGATTGACACTTTAGTGGCTTTATGTATTGCTCTTTATGATGTATTTGAAAGGCTTCAGCAGCACAAGCTTTCATTCAGATAGTGGGCAGGTAGCTAAAATTGCTTACCAGTGGGTCACCAAATAGATGCAGAACACTGTGGCCCCATTTATTAATTTTTGGTAAAAAATATGGCAAATGAGCTGGACAACCTTTACTGAGCAACCAACTGAATCATAGGAACAAAGCTGTTTGTAGCACATGAGGAAAGGTCACTTGACTCACTCAAGCTCATTAGTCCTATTTAATTTTGCCCTCACCCAGCATTGAGTAGCTAGTTGCATAGCCTTGGCTCCAATGCTTCATCCCCCTGACCATGCCTTATGACAGGGTTTATCCTCAGTAAGTTCCTTTGGAAAACAAATGGAAAAAATAAATAAAATAAAATTCTCAGTTACTTATGTTCTTTTCAGGTGAGCAGAGTTGTTTCTGTTACGGTGAAAGTGGTAACCTGAGGCTACTTATTATTGTTCTGAGACAGTATTGTTTTTAAAGACAAGTCAGAAAAGTGTAGTTGGAAACATTAATACAGAAAACTTGGGCAATGAAAGCAGGATTCTGTGCAGAGAACTAATTGCAGACCTCCTTGTGTTGGAAGTTCAGTGTTAAAATGTTATGTATTCTTGAGGGGACCACCATCAAGCAGAGAGTCTAAGTCTTTGGCCAGAAAGAAAATGTGGGAGTTTATTGACTTGCTTGGAGAAGGGCTGCTTCTCTGATCTGAGCAGCCCATGCCGTGCAGATTTGACTCCTGCATCACTGTAAGCCTCAAGAGAAACAGCAATATGGAGTGGGGGCTGCCCGTAGCATGGAGACTGGACAGCTTTGGGGATGTTACCGCTGGGAACAGGGACTTCGAAAAACATTTTATGCTAGTCCAGCAAGGGAGGGATGTAGGCTGGATGAGGAAAGAAAAGGAGGGTCCTGTTCAGAGCAGAAGTGGCGTCTGCCGCGAACTAAATTGCTCCACTGTTATCTGTGATAAAACATTCACTGATGTCAAAGAAAGCAGTGATGGTCAAGGAACACTGTCTCATTATCACTTCTCAACTCACTTGTTGCCTGAAATAAGGAATTCCAGCAGAAAATAACAAGTGAGACCAACAACTAAATCACACAGCAACGTGGAGGGGGAAAATGATGAATTACAAAGTGAGAAACCAGTGACTTGTAGGTAGTAGACCTGCCTTTCAGGAAGCCCACATTGCTGTCCATGAACCCGTCTCTCTGGCTACTTCCTGCTAAGAGCTCAGCTACTACTGCCCCTCAGGTTATGTATTAAATTTGACTTTTGGTGCTCAGCTGAAGGGTGTGCTGAGCTTTGGAGAGCAGCAGGGAGCATGGTGGAAGGTGCGTTCTGCATGCTGTTTCCCGTGTGTCAGCAGACCACTCAACTCTACTGCTAGATCTTGTCCTTTATGTTCTGGCAACCTGAATCCTATCCCACAGTCTACCACCATGAGCAGTTAAGGCCAAAATTTCCAAATGCGTTTGGCTGAATAAAAGCACTAAGCGGGCAGCCTGCCTCAGCACTCTCAGATTTACTGGATTTTAGCAGTAATGAGCTAGAAACAGATGAAAAGTGGAATTATATCACTAGAAGAGAATGACTGCACTAGATCAAACCAAAGGTCTGTCTAGTCTCCATCCTGTATTTAGTGCTCAATGAATGCTTACAGAAGAGTAAAATGAGATCGTGTATAGGTTCCTTCTTCCTAATGGTCTTCTAGCCTCCATCTTTGTTCAGCTCTGGGAATTTCCCAAGGGGAATTTCATCTCCTCATCCTGTGTCTTGCCAACTTGGGTTGCAAGTCCTTAGGTCGAGTTTTATAACTGTTCAATTGTCAGCACTGTGGTGTCACCTGTGGGTATGTAGATGCATGTAGAATACATATGTGTGAGTACTCACATGCATTGGAAGAAGTGCTGATTTCATTTACTCCTGATATGAAACCTGTAGAATTTCAGAGCTGGTGAGGTGGCATTGCTCAAAGCAGAAAAAAAAATGATAGAAAGCTTGTCCTGGCTCAGACTTTGTTGTTGTTGTTTTTGTTGTTTTTCTTTTTTTTACTCTTCTTTCTCTGAAAACCAATAAACAAAGGATCTTTACCCTTGAGTCTCCATTTGCCCTTATGAAATATCAATAACAGTTCTGCCCACTTGCTTGTCCACAGTTATCTCTTTGTTCTTTTTCTCTTAAGTCTGTAGGGAACTCATTTAATGTGCAGTAGGTAAGAGGAAGAGAAGATCTTGGTAAAAAACCCCAACATTGAAGGTATTTCGATGTGAATTCTCTTTCCTATCTTTGTTGTATTGCTAATCTTCACAGAGAGAAGTCTGAGGAGAACTGTCACATTGAGGCAAATATTACTTTGATTGCTTTGTCTGTGTGTTGTTTCATGTTTCTCTTCTCTTTGCCTGATCTATTTCTAATTTTCAGCTTTTTGTCATGCTGAAAACTTCTCTCTGACCATGATCTGACTCCCTCCGTGGAAGGGCTGCTCAGGAAGGTCTTGGCATAGCAATCTTCCTGTGCGTCTCCTGCTGCTTTCTTGATGAGCTGCAGAGGCTGGGCAGGCGGAAGCCGTTTGCTCCCTCCAGGTATTACACCCTTTGTTCTCCTCTTCCCTGTCAGCTTACACACTCTTGGCTCTATGCCTGAATCTTGTCCCTCCACAAGCTTGTCAGGGATCAAAACCATCATACTAAGATGGCAGTCTCTGCACCCTTCATCACAGCCTCCACTGGGTGATCAAGAACCCATCTAAGCACAGGCAGGTATAGAACCATGAAAAAGGAGTTACTGGGGGCCTTGCAGCATGTAGATCAACGTGTAGAGAAAGGGAACGAAACACCTTTGGTGAAGCCAGGCTACCTTTTCCAGATGCGCTGGAACATCAAAGTAATTTCTAAAAGTATAAAGAGAGAGAATGCAGTACTCTAGCTGTCGTAACACAAGGTTAGTGAATATGTCAGCAGGCAAAGGGTTACCTGACAGAAGTTCATGAACATTAATATGGAATCCTGAATGTCCTGGTATTTGAAATCCAAATGTCAGAGTTTGGAGAAAACATTTTGCTATTGACACAGGCATTGATTGGACATCTCCAAGCCAAGTGGTCGCCTTATAAAACAAACATGCTGTGGCAGGCGGTTTAGACAAAGGCAAAGAGAATGGTGCTCATGTGAATGGCTGTTATTAAGGTCTCTGTGTGGTTTAAGATACAATTTCCATGGGTGTTTGGTTATTTTTATTCATTTTTTTTACAGAAAAGATCATTTAAGGAACAAAACCTACCCTAGAGGTAGGGATGGTAACGGGTGGCAAATCAATCACGATCGTGTAACTCACTCAACATGAATGAAAGAGGAGCCCGTGAAGCTTAAAAAGTAGTTTTAAAATCCAAATTGTCACAGCCAAGACTTGTGTTCATTCTTAAGACACACTGACAGTGGCTTCTTTTAATTTTGTTCTGTTTGCTTTTGCTTAAGCAGTTTTAGTTTGTTTCTATTGATTATCAGGAGAGACTGCATAAATTGTTCTTGAGTGCCAAAACTTGGGTCTCTGTAACCCAGCATTGGTGCATGGAAAGTACATGGAACAAATCTTAGTCTTCTGGAATGCTTGGGAAAGGGGGGGTTCTGCCCTCTCTACCAAGTTATACTCAGATGCTTGATACCCTTGGAGGTCACTAAGAGGAAACACTTGTTTAGCATGTATTTCACCGTGGAAAAAAAATGTGACTCTAGTCTGAAGAGTGAATGAATATTGCCCCTTACTGCTGCTACCAGTATGAAATAGAGTATTTTCCATGTCTGATGCCTTCTGAGTCATGTTTGCTCAGGGGAGATGTCCCTTGCCCTGTGTGGATGTGTATGGAGGGTGAGAAGCTCCCCATCCACCTCTACATCTCTTGTAATGTTGTAAGTGGCTCGAACAGGTTGTTCGTACCACCAGGGGGCAAGAGGAGCGACTCATGACATCTGAAGGAGGTCATCGTGACTCTTCCTATATCTGCTGGCACTGGATGGAGGAGCTCAGAGGATGGATGGGGAAGGGAGCAGCTGGTCTTTTCCCTCTGAGATTACATCTGGAAACCAGTTAGTGGCTGGTATCAGGGATGGGGGAAAACAGGAAGAAAATGAGTGAGTGCTATGAAGTAAAAAAAACCACCCCCAAACCGAAAAGCCCTCATCGTGGAGTAGCGATTGAGAAACCAAGGCACAAAGACATTGAGTTGGATAGTGGCTGTGGAAACAAATCATCTCTTTGGAGATTTCAGCAGTGAGAACAATGACAACTTAATACTCAAGATATAATACAGCATCACATTTTCAGTTGCTCTGTACTTTGAGCTGGCCACTTTAACAACATTCTTCCTGCTAAATCCTCAGTCCCTAATGCACAGCTTGCTCATTTATAGAGAGCAAAAGCAGCCTCTGAACCTTCAAGCAAGAAAAAATTGCCATGAAAGATACTGAGAAAGTGGAAATGAATGTTTTACTGCTGATATTCCCAGAAAGGAATAAAGTTACTATGTAATTAGTTAACTAATTTTCTAGCTGGACAAGGCATGCACTGTGGTGATTCAGCTCACATATCAACTTTACTCAGTACTGAGGGAATTGGAAGTTGGGGATCTCCAATAGGGAGGTTAGAGGAAGGCTTGGGGATGTAAGAAGTCCCTTTTTTCTGCCTGTAGTGGTACAGATGTAATCTAAATTGCATGAATGCCTTCAAAGATTGGCTGGAGTTTTGCTGTGGCAAATTCATATTAATATCAAAGTTAGTAATTAGCAGGAAATAATCTTAAGTTTCCACAAAGTAGCAGTGTTTTAAAAGGTGATTTTTCAAAGTAGATGCATTGTTGCACAAGGCATTTTGAAATGAAATATATTGTAAATGAAAGTGGGTGAAAAGCAACTGTCTCACTGCCTGTGTCTCCCTCTATACTCAGGGAAACTTTCGATGTGCCGTGCACTTTCCCAGAAAGATTAAAGGCGTTGTGGGGACGATTTATAGGTTTAGAAAATTGCTTTCAACAGGTTACTTCCTTTCTTTTAAGATTTGTAGGCTATTACACATGGTTCAATCAATTAGGACTTTTTCTCATGGTAAGCACTGTTGCTATGGAAATGATATAGCAGAGGAGTGACTGGTTCCTGCTGCAAGTAAGGGTTTTGGAAAATGTTTTGAGTAAAATGGCCCTTCTTTTGCAGTAGGGAGAAAAGATGATAAATTGGTTAGCTCCTATCTTCATAAGGCTGCAGCTAAACTATAAAAGCTAAGATGTATAACTAAGATTTGCTGTGAGATTATAAACTAGAAAAAGAACAAGTAGGTTCACAGCTGTTGTAAATGGGTGTCCTGGTTTGGGTTAGGACAGAACAATTCTTTTCAGTGATTTTTACTTCTCGCTAAGTTCTCTTCTAACTAACTGCATTGTCTGAAAGTTAGCAGCATGTTTTTGCAGACAGTGTGATGCATTTTAGGCAACTTTTTGTGATTGGTATCACTAAATATTGTTATTGACTCAAAAGTCATAGGATAGCAGTTGCTTTGCTGGATATTACTAAAAAAAGCATTAGCAAAATGCCATTGGTGAAACAATATATTAACCCCTTTTTCCTCTTTGAAATAGTCTGAGTAATATCGTCACTAAACCAGGAATGTATTCAGCTGCTATGCTTTATGAAGCTTAAAAGGGCCTACATAAAGCTATATTAAGTGTAGAAAGCCTCTATATGGATCTAAGATTGCAAAATTGATGTGCTTAAGTTTGTTCTTTTGAGAGCTGAAAAACTTCTGTGACAGCAGCACCTTGTCTTTGTGGTGCTCCTTTCAGATGCAGTACTCAGAAAGCCCAGTCAGGGCTAGCTTGTTACCAACAGTCAGATGACAACCGTGCATATAAGCGCAGGTTTCTAAAGAGCTTTATGGTGGACTAATCTTTCCTCTGAATGGGTGTTTGCTGCTGACATTTATAATGGAACTGCATCAAAGACAAGGATTTATGGGACTCCTGCTTGTCCTGTTCATCAGCTGACAGTTAAGTGAGTACGTCTGACCCCAGCCTCGGGGAAGGGCTCGCCTGGCTGGCAGCTGCCCCCAGCCCTCTGCTGCTCATGTTGTATCCAACACAGAGCATCGGTGCTGCAAGCGCTTCCTCGTCCCACCCACAAATTTTTGGCAGTGAACTCATTATAAGCCACCCATTAAAACTGTCTTGTTCAGCTGATAGATGACCCACCTTAGCAGCCGCAGTGCCTGCAGCTATCGGAGCCTCTGCTCTCCCCAGCTTGATCTCAGCTCCTCTGGACTGCTGCCAAACTCATTTAGTCACGCTGCTTTAACTTTATTTCTTTTCTCCTACAGCTCTGTTACCTCAGCTTTTTGGAAAGGGAAAGGAAAAGGGGAGAGTAAAAGGCATCCGTAATCAAATATGACCCATAAGACGGGTTGATCCACACTCCAGTTATGGGGAAATGTCTCGTTGGTTTACATTTTTATTCTGATAATTATGCTCATAGCCAGGGAAATAGCTTTGCAGTTTGCCTTCCTATCAAAGTGAGGTCCTCAGTGACTAGCATGAGGTAATGCAAATGTCTAACAATGACTGCTTGAATTCTTTCCCAGCTGTTTTGCTTTTTTCCTCCACAGGTGTTTATCTCAGAGCTCTCAGGGAGAGTTGTTATTGGCTGAGTAAGAGCTCCGAACAAGAGGATTTGTTACGAGGCACACACATTGTACAGAGCAGGGACTGCTCACATTCAGATGGCCAACAAGTGCATGCACATTTCCTTCATTTGCCCAACTGGTAGTGAGGTGTCTGGATTATGTTCTTACCACCCTGCTTTTTTTACACACCTCATACAGAAGAGAGATGTCTGAAGAACATAGGTTGCCTCCTGTGGCCGTAGAGCTTTGAGAAATCTGGATGAGGATTCAAACTCTAGCTTTGAATTTTTTTAATTTGTGTAAACATATTTGATTGAAAACAACTTTTCAAAAACTAGGTTAAAATTTCACTGGTTGAAGAGCCTTCTTGTCATGATGTAATTACTTATGGCCAAAGAGAAGGGGAAACTTCGTTTTCTGCAGTAGCCTTAAGATTCCGTATTGGCTGAATAACTAAGCAGCAATCTTGGATAATGACAAGACAAGAATATGGAATGATAGTGAACTGATCTCCTTGAACAGCTCTAACAGATTTGCAAACTGAATGAGGTTTTAAACAAACAAAAGATTATTCCTGACTAGATTCCCTTAGAGACTTACGCACTGTGCTAAACCAGCAATTTTCTGTTTGTATATAGTTTCTTTTATTACAGTATCCTCTAATATTATATGTAAGGCTACAATACATTAATCAGGCACTATTGTCTCTGGTGGTTACACAAGTGGTTACCCACTTTTGGCTTGTACTTGTGTTTGTGCTTCCCTATGAGAACCTGGTGAGAAGGGATCCTACAAGCAACATTTTTAATGGAAGCCTGGGGAGATGAACATACCAGATACACAGGAAACTTCATTTTTGTCTAGCATGTCTCCTGTTACACCTACACTACCCTTACCAGTCACTAGGAAATTTAAGTCATCAATATTATGGAATCCCCAAGAATTTATCAGAAGCAGTAAGGACTGGATTATGGGAAATCTAAAGAACATACAATCCATGGTAAAATTTTTCATAATTATTTGTCTCCTGTGTCATACGTTTTATCTAGAGAATTATTAGTACAAAATGATTGAAGGTGCTCGTTAAGAAGGAATTGACTTGTGTAATAAGGTATAGAGCAATATGAAGCTGGAGTTCTCCAGGTACGTATACAGGTATGAAAACAAAGGAATAGGGGCTGAAGCATGTGGGATGAAGTAGGGTTATCACTTGGCAAAACAGGGCTCTTCTTAGATACTGAGCACCCAGAAGGTATGACATGTTGAGGTAAAGCTGATAATTGCAGAAGGAAACTGGGGAGAAAGAGGGATCTAATTGCTCAACATTTGATTTGTCTCACATAAATCAAGTTTTTTCCATCTGTGTTGCAAAGCTAACAATCTTTTTCTGCCCAACTGGTATCAAAACAAATTTATAAATGAAAATTAATTTGAGATGCAAATCAATGCAAGGTCTGAATTTGAATTTGGAAAACTGTCTGTTCATGAAATACCAGGTTTTTAAGGAAGATTAAGTTAGAATTTAATAGAAGCCTCAAACTGGAATCTTTTTTTTTTTTCCTCCCTGACACTGAGGAGTCATAGTTATATCCCAGATTGCTGTTCTGTACAAAACAATAAAATCAGGCAGATGGGGCAACAAGGACTGTAATAATAAGCATGTTATTATTGGAAAAAGCGAGGTGGTGCCACTGTGAGTAGCATTACTAGTTTTGTTTAGGTGACCTTATGGATGAGGAAAGATCTCCAAAGATATTTGGAGTCAACTGTAGCTCAGATCTTTCTGCTAGCTGCAATATCTTGGTAGCAGTTATGAGTTATTCCAGAAGGCTTAGGCACTGAACAGTCAATGCTATGGATTGTGTCTGATGGAAGCAGCAACAAGGCACATCTAAAACATGAAGAAATACCCCACTATGTTCTCATAGCATTCTGTTCGTCATCGCTAGGTAGGCAGCTTACATTATGCTTTGCAATATAAAGGTACCTTAAAGTGGATTCAGAAGAATCTTTCTGAAGAGGTTCATGAGATTGATGCCATGAATTTGCATGAGGTTCATGAGATTCAGCTTTGGTTCGTGTCTTTTCTGTTACTCGTTAGATCAATTTGTGTAACACCTTATTGCAAGATATTGCTGCTGGGACTACAATCAAAGGAACCGTGTCCCACAGGTTGCGAGTAATAAACTTTGTATGTCTAGCTAGTTAAATGTCTCATATGGGATATCCAGAAACAAGCTGCTGATTTGCCATTTAATTTTGATTTTACCCCTGTGCAGAGGGGAGTTTACTATAGATCTTTTTTAATAATGGTAAAACTTTTTCTCAATGATGTTGTTACATAACTACTTGTGATAAGCACAAAGCGGACGCCTCAAAGTGAGGCAGACTTACCACTTCAAGGTGGCAAAGCCTTTCTGATAACACAGTATTGAATCATGCATATTCTGCTGCAGAAATGTTTAGGAAGTCTCAAACCAGCTCTTGTTATGGACTTTATTAGATGACTGCCAGCTTACCAACTTTTTGATAAAATTGGGATTTGAAAGTAGAAGTGTTCCTGTGATTCAATTAACTCTGAAAAAGCAGTAAAGCAGTGTATGAGAAAGCACAGAAGAATGAGCTGAATGGTGTGTGTAGAGCTACTTAATCTGTGGAATAGAGAGGAACAATATAAATGGAGCAGAATGCAGGTGTAGTTATGTGTATCCGCCACTTTGTGCCTTCAAAATCACAAACCATTCACATAGCATGAGAAAAACCCTAGTAATACTAAAGTCAAGGGCCCAATTAACAACTCAAATTAGCAAGAATTAAACTAGCTGATGATCTGATGACCCACAGAGGTTTATGCTTAGCTATTTAGCTTCATTTTTGAAGGGAAAATAGTGGGTATGTTCATGCTGTTTGTTATCCTTCCTTCTTCCTTTTCCTTACCACTCCCTCCCTTCTCCTAAGAACATGTTTGCCAACCCCAAATGTATGTGATAATTTACTTGGATATTTCTTGAGGGTGGGAGGTAAGAGAGCTTCTCCGTGCTTGCTCTGACATTGCAGTCTGCACTTCAGTCATGTAGTTCATGCTGCATCACCACGCACCAGGGAAACTACACGTGTTCTTTGTTTTCAAATCACATGAAAAACTAATCAGACTGTGTGCCATGCCAGGTTGCAGAGAAGCCACTCACTGTGCAAAGTTTTGTTTTGGGTGGGGTTTTTTTTGGATTTTTTTCCCCTCTCCGTTAATTAAGGAGTGAGGTCAGACTGCAACTTTAATAAATACATACTTTGGGGAAAAAATAAGGAAAAAAATAGAAAAGAAACAGCTACCAGGACATAAACCAAAAGGTGGTTGTTTGTTTTATCTATATTTGGCATAACAGCCAGGATTCTCTGCTGCACTTTAGAGTTAGGTGTGAAGAGGGCTATGTTTCCTAAAACAATACTAGGATCATGCAGAAGTCAAATTTTTATATCTATATTTTCCTCTTTAGTGTAGCTTTGACATTAAAACTGTGATCCAGTGTGTGTGTAAGTCTGGGGGGCAGGAGTTGTATTTTAGCTCTTCTCCCTTTTCAGCCGAAATCTTATCAGAAACACAAATTTATGTTTAAAATAATCTTTGAAATAAGGTCTGAACAAACGTGTCTCGTTAACACATTCTTTAAACATAACACATACTACATTGCTTTAGGTGAAAACTTAACACAAGACACTTTTAAAATATGATGTGCCCACTTCTTTGAATAATTGGATTATGTTCCTTAAGTCACGAGAACATAGATATTGTCAAAGTTGATTGCATCCATGATCCATCTAATCCACCGTGCTTCTTCTGAGCGGCCCGTGCCAGATGCTGTGGAGCACGGCACAGCCACCTCATGCTAGACAGATGCAGTACAGCCTGGCACCGTGTGGATCTCCTTTTAACTCCTGAGTGAATTTCTTTGGCTAACATCAATCTTGCTTAACACCATGGCAACAGTGCTATGACAGGGGAACAAAAAGTGCCCGTGAATTTAGAAGTTATCTTGCCCACGGAGGCAAAAAGAATAAGAACAATAAAAAGAGAAAACAGACACTTGAACATCTCAATGTACCTTTTATTCAGATCCTTTGATAAAACCCCCACTTTTTCCTGTTATCCTTGCAGTCCCTGTTGAATCTGTCAAGGGCTTTCCTAGTGGAGTGTCAAAGGTGACTGCTAGAGACCAAGCGGAAATGCATGTGATTGTGTTGATTAAAAAACTTTTTTATTCCTTCTCAAGATGTTTGTGGATGTTGACTGCCTGTTAACTCGAGGGGAAAAACCAAGAGCTGGTAAACAAGTGGTAAGAGGGCAAAGATTTTATACAAAATAAGTGCTATCTGGAATCAAATGTTGTGAATGGACAATCTACAGTCCCTTTTAAAGCCAGGTCTGGAGCTTTTAATAAAATGTCGAGATGGTTTTTTATGAAGATTTCATATGACATATTTTATGGAACAGCTATCTTATAAAAGCCAAAAAAGACTATAGCTGGACAATTTCACTACTCCCATGGCAGTAAAACTAAAATGTTTTTCATATAAACTTGTCGATCAAAACTACTTCTGCTTCTCTTTGTAGAGGGCAACTTCATCTGCCTCAGCTTAATGTGTCTCTTCAGCCGCTGGAGTGTTCATGGGCTTTACGGATCTCCAAAGATGTATGTAATACAGCTCTACAGATATTGCTGCTTTTATTGGGTTTATTTGCTGTACTCTGTCTTATGGCTTTTCATCCCCTTCCCTCAGGCCATATGTAGTAGGTGAAGAAGGACTACTCAAACCCATTTAAACCTGGAATCGCTCACCTTGGTGCTGCTGTTAACTTCTTTAAAAGCACTTTACTTTAGTCAAACCAGTCAAAAAATTTTCCTAGTTCAAAATCAATGTAGAAGTTAGTGAAACTGTGCTGATTTACACCACCTGTCTCAAAATGACCTTTTAGCACTACTCCTTTCTCTCTCCCCCACCGCCGCGCCCCCCCCCCCAAGGATCTTTTGCTTTTCTTTGGAAAAATTCCCTGATATTTTTAGAATGCAGTTAAAAGTACCGCAAATATTAAAGATGTAACTATCCCAGTGTGATACACTTGATAGCAAATCTCATTCCCTTTTCTTTATATAGAAATGGATATAAGAATGCAAATGAAACTGCAGGTCTTGCTAAGTTCCATCTAACTGCAGGGAGAAAAGGGCTGATATGAATAAACCATTTAGGCTTTAAAGTACATGGTTGCTGCTCATTAAAATTAGGTATCTCTTATTTATTTTTTTTACTTTATACATATAATGGGTGAAATCAACAAGTGTAGTCGAGGGCAAAGAGTAGTAAGTAAATTCACATTTGAATAGCAGATTTTTTTACCTCCTTTTTGTCTGATCGGAAACACTAAACAGGTAATTTTATCTATTTTTACAGTTTCCCTCAACACCAACTGAAGATCCAAACAAAAAGATGTATTGCCAAGTGTTCTCATTTTTTATAAAAATTCAGTGAATTTAGACTAAGTTGATCACGGTGTAGAAAGAGGCAGTAACGAGTCAGGTAAGGAAGTCACCAGTCAGAAACTGTCCTAAGGAGTTAGTGCATGTTCTGTATTTTAAGCGTTATGCTGTGTGTAGGAAGAACAAAAAAGATAATGATGGTAACGACAACTGACAGGAAGGCACAGAGTGATACAGGTCACTGCTACACAGCGGTGTTGGAGGAGGTAGGAAGCTCTGTAAGAAAGTCTTTAAATGCCCAGCCCAGAGGCAGACTGTGTAAATCCAACTTCTGCTGCTTTTTATCTGGGTGGCCTGTAAATATTCAAGTCGTCTTCATTTGGTCTGTGTGGAGATTATTGACTCCACTGCAGGAGAAGGTAAGAGTGTGCAGCAAACACGGTGTAAGCAGAAAGGAATGAGCCATAGCACAGGCACCTGCATTTTTCAAGGAGTGCTCATTAAACCTCCTTTCTTCCTCTCTGAAGTCTTCAACAAAATCTGCCGTGAGTCCTTTGGAGCCACTTAACTAGTTTTGCTGGAATCACTCTCTCCCTATCAAACTGTAAGGCTAAATTTACTGTACATCTTAATCTGCTGATTTATTATGATTATTTTTTGGTCAGCTCTCTTGAACAAAGTTGCTAAAATAATCCCACAGGTTCTCAGTGATTTATTACACATGAGACCCAGAGGATCAATCCATTTAAACACAAGCAATGTTGCTTGATTTTAAAGCAGACATTACAGCAAAAAAAATGCAACAGGAGATGGAGAAAATTTCTGAGACAGAAGATGAGAGATCCTCATGGGATTACTGCAAAGCCTTTTAGATTTAGAGGTGAGCTGGGTGTCTATTAGCAGCTCTAGCCATAGGCTGTAGAGAAGCTCTTATGTCACTCACCCATGAGAATCTGTGTGTCTAAACAGCTCACCTCAGGTTTAATGGCCAGTAAAGCCTATCTCAGGCATTATTTTTTCCCTCCTCACTTTTTTTCCCTTGTATTTTTTTTCCTATCTATTCTCTTCTGAGATTTTTGCAGTCATGCCATGGCTGAGTGCAGCACAGATTTCATTTTTGTATTTTACACAATCTGATCTGGGCAGTTCTAAATGTGTTTTGATTTCAAAGGTTCAGACCCAGCAGAGCAGTAACATCAGCTGGAAAGCCTGAGCGACCAGTGCAAGTGCAACTCTCTCGTGAACACAGTTGTCTGTTGCTGCACTGAGTGTATGAAAACCCTGTTAATTCGCAGGGTAAGACGCAATAGCAACATTGTGGTCTCAGAACAGTGTAATCCAAGAGTAATAACTTAAATTGTTTTAGTTTATTGAACACAAAAAAATTTGTGCTACCCAGAGGCTAAAATGTACAGTTTGAGGGAATAAAAATGCTCAAAGTATGAAACCAGAATGAACCAAATGCTTGAAAGAGGTGGTCTTCATTTTGGGGAAAACAATCTTCTAGAAATGAGAACTGATAAACTGGCTGAGAGAGCTGGTGAACGATAAAGAATAGGTTATAGTGGATAGGCCTTTTTTGCTCTGGCATGTTTCCCTTGCTACATGTATTCCCCAGACAAAAATCTCTCACATCTTCCTTAGAAACACCAACTAATGTTTAGTGTGTTTGCATCCTCATGTGAACCTGTGCACTTCAGATGTCTGCATTCAGAAATGGAAGGTTCTGATGAACTCTGCAATCAGATATTCCTGTAGTTCAGCACATATAGTCCAATTATTAAAAGTAATTAACTATTTATCTTGAAAAGATAAAACTCACACAACAACGCTATCTATCAGTGTGCTTTTTTGTAAATTGTTAAAGAGTAATGATCATTTCTGCATCAGGCAGACTTGTTTAGGGTGGAAATGAGTTGTTCTTTTAAACCTAATCCTAATACCAACGGAGTTATTAGACTGATTCCCACAGATCTAATCTCACTGAACTCCTTAACAGACCTTTGAGTGTTCTTTAGGCAGCCTCAGTACTGGCCAACTCTCTCCTTTATGTTTCCAACTGTTTTGGCACAAGTGGTTCAAACCTGTTACCAGAAACACTTGGATTTCTTGGTTAGTAAGGCAGAGAAAGCTGAATGTCTGAACATGACTCAGAGTGTGTGTATTCATGTGTGTTTGAGATAAAAATTAAAATAAGGAAATAGCCTAAGCTTCTTTTAAATAAAAGTACAATCTTCCCCATGAAGTGAGAGAACAGGAAAAGGCTCTTTGGAGAGTAACTGTCCTGAAATAGCTCAGTGTAAGTGCTGTAAATAAAGATATTATATCTACATTTATCTTTATTCTTACAGGAACATGATTGCTTCACACATTAGATTTGTCACTGCAACATGACAGCCTTTCTGTATCGGAGCATTCCCCAGTAAATCTTTATTCACAACAGCAACTGATGCATGACTCCAGCTATTATACTAGACAGCAAAAAATGAAATCAGTTTCACACAAAAGCATCAAACACATGTACTAAATATGTATAAAAACCCCAGATCCTAAATGGCAGGATCTGAGACAGTCATAAAGCTAACAGATTCTGACAAAGAAGTAAAAAAAAGTTACTATTTTTTTTTCCTCTGCTGTGGCTGACTTAGAAAGGGGCAACATTGTTTAAAGATGGAAACAGCAGTAATAGAACAGATGTCTTAATTTTGGTAGAACATATTGTGTACCAATATGTGGACAAAAATTATATCTCCCTCACCTGTGACATTTTTATTACTGTAATTTAAAATGAAGGAAGCTTTCTTTAGCTCACCAGGCAATTTTACTCTTTTTTTCTTGGTGTGTGCTTGTCCCTTAATTTTTGGCAGCAAGTGATGGGTTTTTTCCCATTAGATAACATATTCTAGATTAACATTCAGAGCCCAAACCTGCCTTGCATGTGCAACAGTCTGTGTTCAGGTGGGTTCCTGTTCTGCTGCTTTTTGACTGGACTAGCTTTGGAGCTGCAGATCCCATGGAGTTAGGGGTCTGGCCACCAAGATAAGCAACCCAGATGCTTTAGCCATAGATTTTTACTATCACTGGCTCAAACTGTATGAATTTTAAATACATTCCCACTCTTCTCTGGTCTTTATCTTAGTGGTCTGTGCATCTCAAAATTGACAGCACTATACTTCATGCAACTTGGGAAGAGCCATGCTGGAATCAGAGAAGTCCCTAACTGCAGGTAGTGGAGGCCAGGAATGAGATGGCAAAGGAGGAGAACTAGCCAGAATCCATGGACAATACTCTCCTGAGCTGTGCTGTGGTACGCTCTGGATATGAGCATAATCAATCCACCCTGGCTCTTGGCTGCATTTGTGTGCTAAGCTAGGGCTTCTGCAAGTTTTTTCATCCATAGTTCTTCAAAATCCTTTAGACGCCAAGCATGCATAAAGGGGTTCACAGAAGCAGGAAAGCAAATCCTGGGTTCTACTGCCAAGCTATATTTGGAAATGTAGTTCCTCATCTTTCATCACACATTTTTCTGGTGTGTGAAGTCCATGGTGTGTAAAATTGCAGAAACAATAAATTGGTTGGTTTTGCAACCAAAATCGGAATGCATAGGCAGGCAGGTGGT
>WEIS01083268.1:0-16972 GCA_013389965.1 Todus mexicanus
TCCATCCATCCATCCGTCCTAACCCCACTCTCCACCCAGGCCAAGATCCTGGAGCACGACAATGTGAACTACTTGAAGAAGATCCTTGGTGAACTGGGGATGGTGCTAGATCAGATCGAGGCCGAACTGGAGAAGAGGAAACTGGAGTACCAAGGTAGGCACTGGGTTGTGTTTATGGGGTGTTTTTCTGCGTGAGTTTGAGGCCCAACACCAGGGACTCCCAATGGCTTAGGACCAGATGAACATTCCCTATGGGACTATCACTGCTGGGGCTGCCGCTGGGTTCTCCTGGTTTTGGGCACACAATCGTGTCTCTGCCATGGTCCTACTAACCTCTAGCAAACCAGCCCTGCTCCGGGGAGCCCCTGCACACCTTGCCACAGAGGGCAGCAGGACTCCTGTCCTCACAGCTGCTCTGTGGCACCTCCAAAGTCATTGCAGGGTGGTCACAGGTCCCCTCTGCCCCAGTGAGGGGCTGATTCCCTGGCTGGCTCAGGAAGCAGTGGGCTGGCTCTGGGCTCTTGCACCGTGAGGAACACAGACAGATGAAAGTGCAGGGCTGGAGACACGTCTTGCAGCCAACTCCCCCGAGGCTGTGGCAGAGCCCTGCAGAGTGTGGGCAGGGAAACCTGATGGGAATTCGAGGGGCCCTGGAAGGGCGGGAGCCTTTACAGGACCTGCGTCAAATGCCAGCAGGTGAGAAAGAGCAACACCAGCCATCCCCAACATCAAATACGCGCTGCTGGGTGCCTGCTGAGAGCCACCCCAGTGCCCTGGCAGACAGGGATGCAAGGGCACAGCTGGGCATGGCTTGTCCCGCCATCACCCCGGGACGATGCCGTCATCCTCCCGTCCCCGTTGCTGGCAGGTCTCATAACCCAGCCCTGGGACAGACACAGTGCCAGATCCAGAGCAGAGGCCAGATGCAGTTAATCAGGGGATGGCCCCTTGGCTGCCCCTGGGGCTGGCCTTGGCCATGGGGAGCCTTGCGTCACGCTCGGGGCCACACCAAAGGGCCCTCAAGGGTGCCAAGGTCGGGCCCTGCAAGGCACGGGGTTGGGTATTTGCTGAGAACCCTGATGCATTCGGAGTGGCACCCTGAGTTGCCCTAATTGCCTCCAATGACCACCCTCATTAGCTGATCCCAGAGAGAGGACAGGTCAGCAGAATTTAGCCTAATGAGGTGCCCTCAGAGGACGTCCCAGCTGCCTGGAGCAGAGGGGTAGCTGCTGCCACCAGCACCAGGATGCTCAATTTCCTTCATTCCTTGCGTGCTGCTCCTACCCTCTGCTGCAGGTCCCCAAACTTGCCCCGCAGGGCGCACAGGCGGGTCAGGATCTCAGCAGCGGACACAAGCACCAGCCCTTTGGCACCTTCCCAGGAGCCGCAGTGCAGCAGCTCTCCTCCCACGCAGCCCCGGCTGCTGGCCCAGCACGCAGCGATGCAGGCAGGGCAGGGGGGGCAGCAGGAGGGTGGGAGATGCTGCAGGAGCACAGGGGGACCCCCTGCTACAGGCTACAGGCTGGGCCAAGCTGGGGCGGCTGCAGATGCAAAAGGGACAAGCGGTCTTTGCCCACGCTTGTGCCTCATCTTGGAGCTGGGAAGGGGTGTGAGGTGCTGGGGCACCCCACAGCTGGGTGCAGACCTCAGCAGCCAAGAGGCAGGAGGGGTATGGCTGGATCACAGCTCTCCCCTGGAGTCACCAGCCTCACATGTGTTTCCTCCTCCTCCCGCAGCCATGCCTGGGTACAAAAGAACCACCTCAGCCCAGCCTCCCTTACCTCTGAGCAGAAGCATCTTCAGGGGCCCTACAGCACCCGAGAGACTCTGGCTGCAGCACCCACACAATTCATTAGTCACTGAAAACATTTATTGACTAATTAGGCACGGGCAATCTGTCCACTTGGGCTGTGCCTCTAGCAGGCTTAGGCAGGCTGCCAAGCAGCCACACATGAGGGCTGCTAATTACCAGTAATTCCCCTGGCCTGGCCCCGCAGGCAGCCCTGCAGCACCCAGGCCTGCCCAGGGATGCAATAAAGGCTCTTCTCTCTCTCTCTCCTTCCCTGGTGTAACAGCCACAGGATAATGGAAGGGCCCCCAAATTAAGGATCTGACACAGAGCCAGGGACTAAGGCTGGATGGGGCCAGATTTTGTGCCTCTTCTTTACCTGCACCTCCCTCCATCTCCATCCCAGCCCTGCTTAGCATTGAAAGGGCATCGGGAGCATGTTTAACACTCTTCTGGCCTGAACCTGCTTCTTCCAGCCTAACAACATCTTGGTTTATTCTCTGGAGAGGTTATTTCCCGGGTTACCTCTTACCAGGGTCTGTCAATGCTTCGGTGTCTTTCCTCACACCCAGTGTTCACCCCGAGCTTTGCCTCTTGGCACAGCTGTGCTGCCAGTTTTGGTGTCCCAGAGCAGAGTCCCCAGTGCAAGAGAGGCGACAGAGGCAGGACCTCCCCCACCGCACACAGGGAGAGGAGCCAGGCCAGGCCGGGCCACAAATGGTTTTGATTCCTGAGGACTTCTGACACCCCTAAACCAGGACAAGTTAACGTGACACCCTTGAAACAGCTCCCGGCACAGACAAGGACAAAGGCTGCTGCTGTCCCCAAGCGCTAACGCTGCAGAAGGGGTCACTATCCTGTGTCTTTTTTTGAGTGGGGCTAAGGGCCCTTCTCCAGGGAACTTCTGGGTATGGGAGGATGCCGCCTCCCGCTCCTCTTGACTTGGGAGAGAGGCAGCAGAGACATTTTGCAGACAGCAATTTGTATCTTCCCACAGGCTATAAATGACCATCTCTTATTCCCAGCTTCACAACCCAAGGTATCCTCCTTCACGTAGCCTGCTAGATGGGGTCTGATCTCTTGGGGGCTGATCAGAGAGCTGAGACAAACCACCCCAGGTTCAACGCAAATGCTCCTGCCTTCATGGATATTTTGAACAAGCCTTTAGGTGCCCACCCAAATATCTCTTCTTACCCCATCTGCTCTGCCTCTTCTCTCTCCAGGGCAGAAGTGTGAACTTTGGCTCTGCGGATGTGTCTTCACTTTGGCCGATATCTTGTTAGGAGCCACCTTGCACCGCCTCAAGTTTCTGGGACTCTCTAAGAAATACTGGGAAGACGGCAGCAGACCTAACCTACAGTCCTTCTTCGACAGGATACAAAAACGCTTCGCCTTCAGGAAAGTTCTGGGGGATATACACACCACGCTCCTCTCCGCAGTGGTACCCAATGCCTTCAGGCTGGTCAAGCGGAAACCTCCCTCCTTCCTCGGAGCCTCCTTCCTGATGGGATCTCTGGGGGGAATGGGATATTTTGCTTATTGGTACTTAAAGAAAAAATACATCTAGTGCTGGCTGCTTGGTGTTTAGTTTGGTGTCTCTGTGCTGTGTGAAATTATGATGAAGCCTCAGTAACTGTAATGAAATTTGAAGCAAGGTAATGAATAATTATATTGTTTAATGTAACATTCCATAGTCTAGAAGTAGAAATGTATACTGCAAGGAAATAAGACAACAACAACAACAAANAGGAATATTTTTTATTGAGCTGCTCTTAGAATGTATCCACTTTCTACGTCTGGTTTTGGTGGGCTTTTTTTAAAAGACTTTAATGTCTGTCTTTAACTGCCGCACTTCTTTCCTGAGATAAATCATTTTGACTTCCATCCTGAATTTTGGCAGACGAAGGAGATTATTGTTTTAAGCCTTTTGACTCTGTCTCTTGAGTTTTCCTTCACGGGTTTGCAAACCATCTTTCACCGACTGAGCATATCTGGACTCTGAAAAAGTACAACCATTTTCAGAACTTTCCAGCACTTTCCTGAAGGCACTTTGGCTTTCTCTTCCATCGGGGACTCTCTTCTGTCCTTTCCTCGCTGTGTGTTTTCTTAGAGACACTTTGCACAGAATCACATTGATGACTTTCTTGTGCCTTTTGCATGTTGGAAAGAATAACGGGCCTCACTGCTACTCATGCTTTGAAAACTGAGATCCTCAATAAACCATATGGGAGGAGAAACTGCTTCACATTCCTAAATATGTTCAACATCCTTCTGGTCTTATCTCAAAGCATGCCCACGGGCAGAGGGATGTGCAGGTGGTTTGTGCTTTTTCTCATGTACTGCATTGGTATAAAGCTCGCATGGAAACAATACTTACTCCTCTTCCAAGGCACTCATTTCTGTAAGCGCTCGCCTTCTAGGATCTCCCCTGGCTGGTTTTCAGAGTACTCTGGTGATCCCTAGCGAGTCAAGCTGCATTTCTAGGCTCAGCAATATATGCCAAGTGTGGCTGAAGCAGTAAGAATTGCATTTGCCTCCGACTCAGAAATTGGCTTCATATATTTGAAAGCAGCAGGATTTCCCAGGAGCTTTGGTTCTTGATACAACCTGGCAGCCACGGAATTGTGAATACTTAGGAGGAATTACAAGGGATGAGCACGCAGCGATTAGGGAGTGCAAAACACAGAGATTTATGCTGTGCTGGTCACAGTTGTGCAGGCTGGTCTGACGTACTTCTGGAATACAAGGGCCTGGGTAGCTGCAAAGGTGCCGTGTTATCCCTGTTGCCCCCTAATGATTAGGGCCACACTCAAAATCGGTGTGAGAGAACCCAAAACCACTCCCTGCCCATGCAGACCAGGCACCTGTGACAAGGCTGCCGAGACATATTCCCCTGTATCAATGGTATCAATGACTGTGGAAGAAATGGGTTTTTTCCTTCTTTTTGAAGAGGGAGGCAAGAGGGTCCTCTGAGATCATCCGTGTTGCTGAATCTGAAAGGTGTAACAATGTACACAGTGACCCGTGGTTCATCTGCTCCATTAGCAGATACTAAATTCCCTGCAAGAATTTATAAAGATACACTGACACGCAACCATTGCTAGGATTTCCTCCTTTTACCTTTGTCTGTTGTTCTACACACGCATTCCCTGGTGATCTCCAAAAGCTGATTAAATGTACACACCAGGTACAGGAAAGAATATCAATGAGGGTACAAGGCCAGGAAACCCTGAGAGCAAATACTCAGGCAGCTGCCAGATTTCAGCTAGAGAATGGGGCTAAAGGAAGTGTAGCAAGACTGCTGCTGGTTACTTTGCCTGTTCTGTTGTGGGTTTTTGAAAACCAAAGAATAAATTTAAAATCATGAAGCAAATCAGAACAGTGAATGCTGGAGAAAAACAGGTGTTTGCTTTGCTTTGTTAAAATGCAGCTATTATAAAGGAGCCAGACAGAGGCAGCAGTTGGAACAAGGCACAGGTCAGTTTGCACCAGCACAAGAGAGATACCAGTCACGTTTCTTTGTGGGCTGCTGGGAGGACACAGATGCTGTAGCGATGAGTTTTGCACAGGTTCTCTGCTAGGAATATTCACTAACGAGCCTTTGCTTTGGAGCAGATGGGGGGAAAAAAAGCAAAAATCAGTGAAGACTCTGCTACTCCCTGTCGCTGAGCCTTGTTTCCCTGCTGTGGTAATGACAAAACACCAGGACTTTGCTCCAGGGAAAAACAATCTGCAGGAGCGATAAAAGACAATTACTGTGCCAGGCAGAGGCTGGATTGATGTTCAGGACCGTGCTGAAATGAACTGGGAGACAGACGTCACCACCCTGATCGATCCCGATTAGTGAGGCACTATAAGCAGCCCTGTGCTGATTATGGGCTGTCATCATTAAAAGTTGCTTTCGCTCCAGCTGATCTGAGCCTAATCAGACTTTTTCTGCTCTAGTTCCATTTCAAAGGGGAGACCACTGCACTGCATGGCCGTAAGCCAGGTACTGGCCTCGTGTTCGATGCCCAAGGCACTTTCTGTACACAGAAAGATGAAAATGATGTCAAAAAATCTGTTTTCTCACTCCAGGACTTCACACTTTGCTCCCAGCAAGGTGTGGGGTAACAGCAGCACGCAAGAGGTGAGGCTGGATGGAAAGTCAGGCACCTCAGAGGTGCTATGTGGAGCAAACATCTGCTGGGGGGACACCAGACAATTTGCTGCTGAGCAGTTCTGGAGCAACTGAAGCACTGGCTTGGCTGCACTGGACAACAGAGGGGATGGCCAGTGCTGTATCTTGCATCAAACACGTCTGATCCAACCTTCATTAGGATCCTTCTTGGGCTTTACCCTAAATGTGCTTATTCAGCCAAGCAAATTGTTATCCTTCAAAATCTTTGTGATTTAGAGGTAAATGTGCTTCTAGGCACCTCAGGCCTTCAAATCTGTATCTGTGCTGAAAAGTGGAACTTCTAACTATTAGAGGGAAGAAAATCAGGGGCTACTTGCCAAGTCCAAGCCTTCCTGATGGAGATGGAGGTTCACAACACTGAGTGAGCTCAGGAGGAGCGATCACACCCTCCTTCCTCCCAAGAGTCCTGATTAATAGGCTCTCAATGGTCAGATTTGTAGAACTACAGCTTCTGGAATCATTTTACTCCTACGGGTTTTGCTCAAAAGACTCAATTATGAAAATTGAAAATGTACGTGTCAGTCTTGCAGCCGGCTGGCAGCCTTCTCCTTTGCTTGTCAAAGGATGGAGGAGACCTCTCCATGCACAATAAAGGATTTCAAAACCAGGCTCGCCAGAAGACAAGGAACACACGGCAGAGTCTGTCACAACTTGTCAAAGAAATCAAGATCAAGGCCTGACTAAGGATACCTGGTGACTATGTCACGGCTCTCTCAGAAATTAATTGCAAGTCTTCCTCTGTCTCTGAATGAAAAGAACCATCCTTAGCACCCAATGGTAAGGAGGAGAGAGGGATGGTGTAAGAGCTGCTGCTTCAAGAGAGGGGAAACTTTCTGCTGTGAAAATAAATTAAGGACTTCCAACATGAGAAGAGCAAACAGAAAACACTACAACGTGTGAAAATACGTCACGTCAGGTTGTGTTTGGAGGCACTCACTGCACTGCTGTCGGCAAGATCAAAGCCCAAACCACCCATCCTGGATCCACACCGTGGGCAACGACAACAATGAAGTTGCTTGAGTTCCTGAGTTGTATGGGATTAAAATAATATGGGATAATATGACAATAGTATTTTGAGATGGCCAAGGAATAAAATAAAATATGATAATATGGGATTAAAAACCAAATAACCAAAAGAACCAGGAAATCATGTACAAGCTGAGAGCTAAGTACTGTAACTGCACAGCCGCAGTTATCTTTGGCATGGTGGGGGGTAAGACAGTCATTTCACACCTGCACACACCGTCGGCAAAGCTGCTCTTACTACACAGGTCTGTCGAAAAGCAACTTCTGCTTTGATGGGCCAGAATAAAGTCCCCAGTCTGTATTCGGCAGCCCACGCTCAGAGGAAAGTTCAAACCCACAGGTTGAAATGGGAACAAAAAATACCTGCATAAGTATGTTGTGAACAGGGACAGATTTCACCCTCATGAAGGATTTCCTAAAGCATGGCCTCAGTGACCAAACTGTAGAGATTCCAGACCAGGCTGTTTCTAGTACTGACTTCATGGTTTTAACCAGTAGTGAAAAAACACTGGAATTTGTATTCTCAGATAAAGGGCGCTACTGACAAACAAGTTTCCCACTTTTTCCCCTTATGCTGATTTCCAAATGCGCCCAAACGACATATTTACTGTCATTGGCTTTCACTCTCCATTTTACACGCTTCCCTCTGAAGGATTAAACTGAGAGAACACAGCCTGCTTTAAACGCCCTACGGTGAAGGAACGAACACCACGTCTGCCATAAATCATCCAGACGAGGAATCACTGTGTCAGAACACAGATGCCTGTCACTGCGGCTGCAGTCAAGGTAAGCAGAGGCTGCAGCAACCTGCGCGCTGCAGGCCAAGGCTCGATCTACAGACAGTAGATGCTGTTGCCAAAGCAGATTATTTCTATTTCCATGCGACTTTGATGCTGAAGAGCATCGATGAGCAAAGCATCAACCTCCACCGATTCCTCGGGAGCTCACAGTAGTTTTTTCATCTTTTGTCTTTCTCTTCTGCACAAGGATCTACTTTCAGTTCTTCTCTTTCTTTACCCGTCTCTACCATTCTACCCCTTTCCTCTTTCCTGGACTCCATTGATTTCACTCTCCTGCTGCAGACAGCCAAGGATTCATGACCATTTTCAGAGTAATTTCTGTTGTCAGGAGCCTCCAGGTTGCGAAGCTCTGCATTGGTGGACACAGCATCTCCCATTCCCACCTCCCCTCAAAAAACAGTTAAGAAATGAAGATACAATCTTGAAATGAGGAAGGAGAAACAGTCTTGCTAAAAATCTCTAAATTAACAACTTAGAAAGCCCTTCTTTAAAAATAACACCATCCATCCCCCTGCTTTCACTGCCTCCTGTCTCAGCCCCTTCCTACCAGCACACCTCAGCTCTCCCGTGACCTAAATCCTTTTTAGCTGCTGGAGAGTTACCCAAATAAAGCTCCTTTGCAATCAGAACAGAGTGTAACCAGGTCTGAGGGTGCGTACGAATGCTGCAGGCACTTCTTGACACAGAACTAAGGATCCTGCAAAGTTAAGCGCTGGTTTGCACATGCTCTTTCCATCACAAGGTCATGTCACACCACTGCAAGCCTCCTGGAATACTCTTCTATTTTTGCTTACCAAAAGCAATTTCTTTCCACTCCGTGCCCTTGGAGCCAACCACCACGGAACAGCAACAGGGAGGATTCTTGGCCACAGGCAAAAATAAAACAACAAAACAACCGAAAACCAAACCAACCAACAATCCCCAGAAAACAAACTAAAACAACACCCCAGAATATTTTTTTCTCTTAACTTCTAAACCATGACAAACAAACAAACAAACAAACAAATATATATTCAAACCCTTGGACTTCTGTAACTCCCATTCTTCTGAAAACCAAACCAGTCGGGTCAGGTTATGGCAAAGCTGGAGCAACAGCGTGTGACACTGGGAAGAGCCGTTTGTGGGCTGGAACGACACCGCACCAAGCACATGCTAAACCCGTGCTCACTTCCATCGGGTGTGGAACAGAAAGCGCAGACCCTGAGAGCCATTCCCAAACCGTACCACCCCCCTGGGGTTGGGTGCAATGATTCACACTTTGGGTATAAGGCTAACAGGCTTTGCGGGCTTAGGATCGTCTTTATTTTCACTTTATTTCGCACGGCTTTCTCCACCACAAGCAACTATTTTGAGGCACAACCTATTTAGCTGAAGCTTCTGCAGCAGTGAGTCATGACGTTAAGCCTGTCGCTGGCAGTGTCACACCACGTGTAACCCCTCGGCACTGCTTCTCTCCCCAATCCTGAGATGGTGAGGGCTCCGCAGAACAGAGACAGCCTGTGGAGGATTCAGGGAAGACATTTCGGAAGAGAGCTGGCATTTACATTGAGGGTATGCATACTTACTGCTCTGACATCAACCACGTTTCCCGCAGATTAAATGCATTAAAGTAAACAATTGGCCTAAACCTGCAAAATGAACCCAGATTGGACAAGGAAAAAGGCTTCGGAGATGTAAGACAAAAAAAAGATTAATCATCAGTTGTATTTGCTTTTGCTCCATGCTTTCCTTTCTTCAGCCTCATGCCAGGGAGGATACGCAGTACGGCTGTGGATCTATTGTTGGACACATCGTCAGGAAAAGCACAATGGAGAAAGGGCATTTTTCTGAGCACGGGTCTCCCTTGACACTGCACTCTGCTGAATTGCTGGTAAAGCTCTTCACCTCTTGCTCATTTCCTGTGCCATGATAGCTCCAAAGCTTTCCAGAGAAGTTATTCAGCTTGTTAGAAGGCACGTGGCACTGCCCGTGTTTTGTGATGGACAGAGGGTAGTTAAAATATAAATAAAGCAGACTAAATATTACTACATAATTGCCTGAAATTTGAGTCTGTACTGAAGCCCGACAGTTATTTCTATTTTTGTTTTTCCAGTTTGTCACCTTGATGTTCTCATTGTATACTTTAAGCACTAAGCACATACAAATTAATTAATAATTTCCTAATTAGACCTGGGTGAAACCACTCTTTACCAAAAGGCAGTGCTTGCTCCCCAAGAAGAGGACAAAGCCAAGTCTTAGCGAATGCACCGAGTGCCACCATCACATTATCTTCCTTATCTTTTCCTTCCACGAGCTCAAGCACATCAAGTGTGGTTCTGCTTCAATCAATTCAGCACGTGCTTTTTTCCCAGGTCCATTACAGCGACAGACCCTCATTTAATGATGGTCAATTACGAGTTCAAAGTCACAACAGCCTTTTTTTTTTTTGCTAGTATTAATTACTTTGATCTCAAACTTTGGCAAAATACTTGAAAGAAGGGAAGACAAAATATATATAAAGAAAGCACAGATCTAGCTGAGGTGAAGAGCATTTATTACTAATCTGCGCTCCAGGAGGCGAGATGAAGCTATGAAAAGAAATAATCCCAGGAAACAGGTTCCTGAGCAAACAGAGATAAACACGGGCTGATCAAAGGCAAAGAGCTGCAAAAGGCTGAGTGCAGAGAAGCCGCAGGGATCTACTTTAAGCTACAGTGGAAAAAAACAGGTATTATTTCACTAAGAAAAGTGACCATAAACTTGTGTTCACGACTGAAGGCTGATTTTCCAAAACATTTCACAGATCACAGCAGCCCCTGGAGTTTTTTCCATTCAAGCGCACCGTGAGGCGTAACGGGGTGTTTCTCACGTTGTGTTTCTGATGTTGTCATCACTCACCTTGCATCCCAACAGAAAACAGGGCTATTTTTTTCTAACAGCCGCTCCACCGCTTAAGTTTCAGTCCAAACATATAAACTGGCAAACCAAGAACACCATTTAGCAGCAGCGAAGCATCTGTGGAACAATTTTGCTTTGAACAAAGACTTTAAGGAAGAATCAAACCCTGGGTTCAGGTACATTTAACGTCTGAACTGTTCAGACAGCTCTTGCAAAAGACCTAAACTTTCCAGTTTGCCTGATCTTGCCTCCAGTGACGCAAACATTTGGAGAAGTCCCAGGTGAGTGAAGAGTGAAATGAATCCTAATCCAGTTAATCTCCCCACCGTGTTCCAGCTGAGAGTCCCTTCCTTGCTGGCCTCAGCAGAAGAAAATGTGTAAGCCACCAAAACCTGCCTCAGCTACATCGGTCAGGCCAAATGCTGCTTCTGTGAACATTCTGTGAAACAGAGCCCACAGAACATGCCAGACACACACAGGCAGTGGAAAATTAGCAAACATGTTGAAATAAGTAATAGAGATAAAAATTCCCTAGATAATTCAACAGACACAGGAAGACAGCTCTGCAGGAACAAGAGGAAAACTTTAATGCAGAACAGCAAATAAGACTGAAAAAAAGAGGAGAAAGACCAAGTGCTCCTTGTGATTACAGCTGCTGCCTTTTGGAATTCATTACAAAATGCGAAAAATTAAAATGTTAGACTTAAAAAAAAACTTGGAACAGATTAATAAAACCTGTTGACAGCTGATTTGTACCTTTGGCACTGGAAATCAAGCGCAACTACTCACAGCACTGCTTCTCCTTGGCTGCAAACCTGTTGTAGAGAGGATGCATTTTGATCTTAATGATAAGTGTATGGGAGAGGGAAGAAATTCAGATAAAGGTGATGGCAACTACGTGAACACAAAATCTGCAACCCTTACTTTCCAGTTAAAGCACAAGGAAGTGGAGTTACTCTGAAACAGAGTCAAAGAGGACAGAAAAGGTCCAGAGCGGAAGGGAACCTTCTGAGCCAACAGCTGGCACATGGTCTCCGAGTACTGAGAAAGATGCACACACCACGAGCTCCAAAATCCTAAGCAGAATTGCAGCCCAGGGGAATTTTCCGTATATATTTCACTGGATTAAGCTTTCCCTTTGCTACAATAAGCAACTGCCCCTGCCTACAAAATCAACTGCCTGGTGGAACAGGCACACATTGGGAAACTCGCTTTGGTCAAGCACAACATTGTTTTGTTTTGGTGCCCTGGATTTCGAGAAGCTGGGCTGTATCGACCCGCTCAAATCCTGTAGAATTATCAATGTCAGTTCCATCACCCATCTCAGTAGTCACTAAAATACTGGGAGGCTGCCTCATTGATCAGTCAAGCAGCAGCATGATCTTTAGAGGTCAGAAACAGATTCTCAAAGACACAAACACCGGTAAGGTTTTACTGAGTTGGTTTTTTTCATTGTTTCAATAAAAGTTTTGAGAATAACCATATCCCACATTATTTCCATCGTAAAAGTTTGCATGACACTGGTTAGAACTGGACAGAAATATCCATGTAGTGATTGCACGAAACATTCGTGAGATTGCACAAGATTTCGGCAAGTCAATTGGTTTAAATAAATAGCATTTCCTGTTCCAAGGCTTTGTCTATATAGCAAAGTTACATAATGATAACCTGAAATAGAAACTTAAATTTAATGAAATTAAGCAGAAAACCTTCTGGGTATATAATCCTTTTTCATGGCTGAGGTGGCTTGCGGTCTAGCTTAACTCTGTTGGGAGCAGGCTTAGGTTACATCAAAAGAACATTTGCAAATGAATTTGCATTGTTTAAATAAATTTAGCGAAACCCAATATGAGTTAAATCAGTGCAAATTTTCCAAAGAGCAATTTTCAAGGCAATTTAACATAAAAACAAAAGGAAGAGCTTGGCAGAAATTAGATAACCTCCTGAAACAGCTTCTTTCCGAGAGGTGCTCTGTAGTTTGTAAGGATACAAAACAATTGCTGCTTGATGCTGAATTCAATGGAAATTCAGGTGAATTCAGCTCTCCTCAGCAGCAGGGCACAAGCACGGAACTCACACTGCTGCCCTTATTAGAAATGCTATCGCTCTCTGGCCGGAAGAGAGGTGTTGAGAGGGCAAAAAGAACTGCGCCAAGATTAGACTGTGGTGCATCACACTCTGTGTTCAGCAAAATAATCACCTGGGAGTCAAACGCTGCAGCCAGATCATGCCCACACTCCGAGGAGCAGATGCTATCTACAGCCCTGCCCGCAGACCTTTTGGGCTGCCTCACTCACCCCTGCAACTGTCAAACAAATTCTGCACCACTGTGTCATCAATAGGCCTTCATGAAATAATAAAAAGCTTTTCAAGATAAAAAACTATGCTAAGTGTCTGACTGATATGACGAGTAAACCCATCCCACCTCATACCTATTCATTAGATAATAGTAGTGTTTTGTTCAGTAGTGGGTTTCCAGCCACATCAAGTGGCCGCGGTTTTATGTGCAATCAAAATTAAGCAGCTTATCGATATTGCTGGATAAGGAAGAATAAATATTGCTTCAAGCACACCGCTTTGCGGCTCTTGGCATAAACAACGTGTTCCATTCAACCAGCAAGCAGGGAAATAGCAGGTTAAGCTAACGTGTTCCTAACACCAAATGGCACTGCTCTCCTAGAAGACACCTCCCACAAAGTACTCCTTGTTGCAAAGTGTGCAACTCCTACCATTTAAAAAACAAATAAGCCCCCCCAATTCTCAGATTCGACTTTTTAGCAAAATTGGAAGGAGCGTTTGTTTTTTTTATCTGGCGAGAATAAAATGACTAAATATTATTAGAGATACTTTACCTAAGGAGAAAGTTAAGGCTTGTTTTTCAAGTTTCCTTCTCGAAGGCAGTGTCACAGTCTATGTAAGACCTCACACCTCTTTGTTGCAGAAGGTGCAGAGGGCTAAGAAGCGTGTGTGGCAAGCTGGTGTATTTCACGCTTGCTAACATGAGATGTTCTAGTTTCACAGCAGAGCTCTCTGCTGCTTTAACGAGCATTGGTGTTTTCACAACACTCCGCGGCACCGTCAGCAACAGAGCTTTCCGTAAGGCAGGAACAAAGGGGAGCATTAAAAAAAAAAGTGTGAGATATGGATCATCCATATCATGACATCGATACATGAAAAAGAAAGAGGGAGAATTAATTTGAGATCAGTCGAGCTCTTAAAGAGCAAAGGCTTCTGTCAGCTTTGGATCTGCTCCTCCATTTGTTACTAAGAGAAACAGATCCAACCTCTGATTTCTTTGCTGTGAACACACCAGCAGCTCTTAAGCAATTACAGACCTCTGCCAATACCAATTTTTTTCCCTCAGGGAAGAAGCTCATTACCACCTGCCACCCATGGGCTAGTACAGATTTGGTTTCCTCCAGCCCTTCACCTTGCTCCTCACAGCGTAAATCCAGTAACCAGTCCTACATTCAACTACTCCAGTACTGAAAGCAAATTCCAAAGTGTTAAAACCATATTTTATCTGCTATAACTGTATTTCTTTGAACTGGAAGGTATGCTTGGAAGAGGTAGTCCAGGAGAAAAGGGTTTCAAGTACCAAAATCTGTATGTCCCGTACCAGGCTGCGAGACCTATAAGCACACCGAGGAGCTTTTGACTGAAGTCATGGAAATACAGGGCAGTGCAAACGAACATGAACACCCAGATCACGGTGAGAAAACACAAGGAAACAAACAGGCCGTTGATCACAACACGCAGCTTAGAGTTCTGGTCCATGGACAAGCCTTCCAGCACAGCCACCTCCTCCACAATCATCAGAGCACAGTACGAGAGCAGAAAACAGTGCCCTGAGATATCAAAACCATTCCAGATCCCGTTGTTCTGGTGGCACTCCTGCTTGCTGGTGTACAGCCGGCGGGGCTCGTTGACTTCCCCCGAGGCAGAGCACGTGCCGGTGAGATTCTCGATGTACATGAAGAGTCCGGTGCAGACGTACCAGACGGCAGTGCCCACCAGCAGCGCACTGAGACGCCGCAGCACCATCAAAATGCTCTTCACGGGACCATAGAGGAACTTGGTCGTGGCAAACTGGTAGGTGGTGAGCGCGATGAAGGGCAGCAGAAGCCATAACGTCCATGCCCAAGCCACCTTCACAAAATACCTGCCAGAGAAAAGCCAAGAGAGAAACATGCAGGTGTGAAACTTCGCAGGATTTGGGTGGTGCTTGAAGAAGCAGGTTGGCAAGGTCAGTGTTCAGAATCGTCTAAATGAGACACTCATGCCCTCTCCTCAACGTAAAGCACAGCTAGAAACTTAACCCCCTCCCTGCTGTTTCCCAGAGGCCCAACACCTGAATTCTTTCTCAGGCAGGTACTTCACCTGTTTGCCAGACAGTGCTCCCTTGGACCTAGAGCCCTTGTTCAGACTTGCAGCTCAGCTGGGCAATTGCTTTTTACCCTACAAACTTGCTCAACCCTGCCCCACTCAAAAGGCAGCTGCAAAGGATGTATTTTTAGCTTGCCACCCTGACCACTGTAACCCTTCCCCTCTCTCTTTCTCCAGCTCAGTCATCGTTGCCCTTCAAAGCCCTCCACAACCTCAACCTCTTAACACCACGAAAGAGCCAGAAGGGGCTGCCTCTCTTTCCTCATCAGCCCATGAAGCTTTCCCTCTGTCATCACATTATAAAATAACAACAGAAGCACAATGCGCTTGTTGCTTTGCTGTCCCTCCAGCTGATAAGAGCTTTCCTCTATCATACACAAATCCTTCCATCTCTAAATCCATTCTCTGCCTTGAAAAGTTTTGCTGCGATGCCTACAGAATCTTGAAAGCCAGCTGCGGACGTGCTCATGTCCTGTTTAGCAGAGACAGCACTGTGTAACTAGTCCTCTCTTCAAATCTTCACCTGCAAGTGAATTTACTAACAAGTTAAAGAGTTCACAATCTTCTTTCCCCCACTAGCACCTTCCAATGCACCTTGCTTCCTATCAGCTGGTGGGAGAGGGGAGCTGTGCAGCTTCCTCTCGTTACCCACACAGTTATTATTTAATCATCACCTCGCCTGGAAGACAAAACCAAGTAGGAATAGAGTCCTGTATCTTCATTCAAACCCTAACAAAAACCCTCAGAGCCTTGCCCAGGATTTTGAGGAGCACCTCCTTTACTCTTAATTTTACAGTAGAAGCGGCACCTGTGCAGCAACTACGGCTGCTACGGTGGAATAAGAAGTGAAAATGAAACCTGTATTTTACTGAGACAGTTACAAGCAAAGAAGGCTGCTAACATAACTGCTGCTGGCAAACCAGCAAGCAAGTAATTTGTGGGGGGAAAATTACCTGCTTCAGGACCTGCCAGTCCAGATAACCTTCCTCTGTTTAAAGAGGGGGAATTGAACGGCAGCATGTTTTTACTGGGAGATCAACTTCACCAAGTGCTCCTGCCAATCCTTCTTTCCAATCACACTAAAAGCAGCTCCTCTCCCACCTGTCACTAAGTGATGAATTCAAATCAATAAGGTACAAAATTCACCGAGTCCCAAGGGAGAGCGAGCGGCAATTTCAGGGTCAGGAGGAGGCGGCGCACAGGCCCTGGCCCAGCTCATCGCCCTCCTCGTGCCCTTCAGCGTGTTCAAAGGAACTTTTAAAGAATGACTAAGGCAGTTCAATCGTCCCTCAGCCCTGCCAAAGGACGGCAGGGACTCCGCTGTCATAAAAGGCGCTGAAACACTTACCTCCTGCAGCTTGCTTTTAGACTAGCTCGTAACTTAGCAGTTAACTCAAACGAGGGATTATCTGGGAGTGAAAGAAGGAAAAACCCCTCCTTCTTTCACCCTTCCAACAAAATCTGAGCAAGAGACTCCCGTTGTTCTGAAACCTCACAGCTCTGCAGACTACGAGCAAGGGTTACAGCTCGCAAACCGATCCCAGACCAGCATCTCCAGCCCCGGCACAGGCTGCCTGACCACACCAGCGTCACTACACGGACCCACCGGCCCCTCTGCTCCCCAAACGCGGCTCAGGGGCCAGCCCGGCTCACCCGGGGCTTCCCAGGGCCCCTCAGCCGAGCTCCGGGGCCCACCCGAGGCCCACTCGAGGCCCACACGGCCCCTCACTCTCCACAGCCGCTCCCCCTCGCCTCCCGGCGCACAGGCCTCGCGCCCCGCCGCGTCCCGCCGCCGCTCTGCTCACACGTTGAGCGGGTTGCGCTTGTCGCTGAGGGGCGAGTCGGGCACGGCGCCGCCGTCCTTGAGGGCGGACCCGATGAGGACGGTGCCGAGCAGCGCCGCGGGCAGCCCCG
>WEIS01083274.1:523-12255 GCA_013389965.1 Todus mexicanus
TCATAACCCATTTACCCAATTGATCAAGATCATTCTGCGAACAACTTCATCCTTCTAAATTTTAATAATTCTTCCTATTTTAGCAGCATCTGATAACACATGACAGCACAATATAAATCATGAAGAAAATGTTAATGCAAAGCCAATCGTGTAGCTACCTGCTTTTGGCCACAAAAATAAATCTCTTTTCTTCACTGTCTGCTGTGTAAGAAACGAGGGGATACTCTTGCTCACCTCTTTATTCCTGCAAGCTTTTCTCACCTGGGTTTTCCTATTGACTTTGCCACAACTACTCACATAACTGGAAGTAATACTTCCACAGTTCGAAGCTTCCAGGATCAGGTCCTGGTTCTTTACCTTGTCTTAATAATTTATTAGCCAACCCATACATGCAGAGCGTGTAGAATAATACATTCTGTAAAACTTTGTTAAAAGCCTCTGAAAATCCCAATATGTCTGCTGCTTCTCTCCCATCTAGATCAATATTTATTTAATTTAAAAAAGGAATCCAATTTGCTTGACATGATTTACTTTCCACAAATACATGCTGACTCGCATTATGATGCTGCACCCTTATTAAACTATGCAACTGTAGCCTTATGCTGCTAGGAAATGTATTTTTGAGGCTGCATATGTAGGCAGTGGGACCCTCTGAGGGGCTGCAATGCCCAACACAAGGAAGTCAGCACGTACTTTATTGCCGAACTGGTCTGTTATTTTCCAGCTCAAACTGTTTTCCTTTAAGACACCAAAACAACATTGACTCTTCTCAAATTATTAGACAGAAGATCTTAGTTCTGATGTATATTCACACTACAAATCATGGCCATGGATCAGCAAATGTCCTGTGCCCAGCATTATAAAATCCCTACATAGAAACAGTTCCCAATACCCAGGGAGTTTAGATGGTTTCACCACTGAGCTTATTGTTGGGTCTCAGTCAGGAGTCAGCCCAGATCAGCAGAAACACAGCATCGAAACATCAACAGCACATAGCTATACTAAGGAACAAGCAGCTGCAGGGTTTCCTTCTGCTTTGTGTTCACATGCCAGATAATGCTCCACATTGTTCAAGTGACCTGAGGCAGGCTGTTCCTCCTGTGGTGACATGAAGATCTTTCACCCATCCCACTGCTCACTTCTCTGATCACACACTTCACCTGGAGACTGATGCTCAAATACATGTTACTATCTCAGTATATTGTCTCCTACACCCTTAGTTGTATCTGCTCAGACAATGGGTATTGTTCTCCTTAGCAAGCAGACACTCCAACAGAGAATGCCACTTCAACACTTATCTTCTCCTGAGGCTTCAGTTCCCAATTCTGCTGCTATCATTGAAACGGAAGTCTGCATGGCTGCCAGGGGTAAGCTCTGTCCAGTACTGATAGAGGGGGCAGAACCTTCTCTGCTTTCTCATTCTCTCCAATTTGGCAGTTCCCAAAGCTTTTCCAGAATCACATCCTACCAATAAGCATTTTCCCAGCTATTTGTCTAATGAACTTTCCATTTTTATTCTTCCTCCCCTCCGTTTCCTCTTACCACGCACTAACAATGCAACAAACAGAGCTCCTACTGATTTCTTAGAGGGCAATTTGTATCCATACAATAGTCAGAATGGGCCAGAGTATTTTGGTATGTACTTGCCAGACTGGCATTCATCAGGACTGTGAAACAGAACAAAATCCCATTGCAGTAATGGGACTTTTTAACCCCTTTATGACATTACAGTTAACCGCCCCTTCAACCCCTCATGTAATGCCAACAATCTGGCACAGAAATACAAACCTATACAATTCCAATCATGACATAAATACAGACTTTGTTAGGGTAATATCAGGTGTTCGTGGTATTTCTTATCAAGTACCCTACCTTGAACTCCATAGGGGTGTACTTCTCGTTCTTGGGGGTTGTGTTGCCCTTGTAATGGAGATGGTTGGGAGTGGTTGGGTGGATAACAGTTGACTCCTGGGACTGCCTCTGACAGCGCTGGCAGTACACGTAAATCACAAACGTTAAGAGACTAGAACCGAAGAAACAGGAGACCCCAGTGGCAATCAGATGGATGAGACTAAAACCTGAAAGGGAAATGACAAGAGGTGCTATTTTTAAAGAACAGCCCTTTTCCCCTCTCACGACAAGATCACAGGTGTAAATCAGAGCTATGACATCTTGGGATCAACATTAATAAGCGGTTGAAGCCAGAGTCTTACATTCTAACATAAACTGACATAATCTCCCTGTAAATCGGTCTCCCCACTGCAGCTCTGCCTTGTGCAGCTTAACAGGTTCATGCATTGTTTTCTCAAAGCTCCCTCCCTGTCTCTCCTCTCTCTCGTCTATTGATATTGAAACTAAACATTATGTTAAGCTGACAGCTAAAGAAATGAGCCATACAAACAATGCACATAAATGGATTCCAAAGCATGTGCGTGTCATGGAAATAAGGGGATAAAAATGCTCAGTGTTTCTCTGAAGAGGCAAGAAGGGAGGGGAAAGCCCTTTTTGTCAGCTGCCCAAAATGCCTATGGGACTGTGTGTGGGGTAGGGGAGATACACATTCCTCCCCCATGTAATCCAAGTGTGCTCAGCATTCTTGCTAATCCACAGGCGGTATTGCTTTTGCCATGTCTGCACTACCTCTGTGGTGTATTTGCACCACTAACAGCGAAATAGGGGCGCTCAGGGGGATGAGAAAGATAAAATGGACATAACGAAAAGGGGGCAACTACTTAAAAAACACTTCTTTGTTGGCTTTCTCCACAAACTGCAAAGATAGGGAAGCCAGTTGCAGGCAGGTGCCAGCAGAGTAGCTACAATGCAAATGTTTCAAACATAAAAGCCCATAGACTATAATAGCCTCCTACAGAGATCTCTCACTGTGGGATTGCAGCAGCACCCTCCAAGGCACAGCGCTGACCTCTGGAAGGAGCTGTGGTTGCACATCCCACACGCTGGGAGGTACCTAACTCACAACTCCGGCTGGTGGGGAGGGAAGACATAGTCAAACAGTACTCCTCATTCCTCCCTCACTTCAGAGAGTCTCATACCCCATTGTGAAACCAAACACCAACAGATCTCCACTGACAACCAAAGAAACAGTAGCAACCTTTGCAGCCACCAAGTTAAGGAAGCAACCAGAGGCAATCTTGGTTGGCAAAGCTATATGACTCTGCTGTCGTTTGCTATGTCCAGGGGGGAACCCACAGAAAAAGAATCAGCGATGACGACGCCAAATACTACTGACTTTCCTGTGCTTTTGCTCTGTCATCTTTCAAACAGGAATGACAAGGGCCATAGTGTCTGGAGGAGGACCCTGACTGCTGGCCCGCACATCAGCTCAGTGGTGACTGCAGTGGTAAAATTCCTATAATACTTAAAAAGCCAATTCATTTGGACAGACTGCTGTGTTGACTTGACTGCACAGGGAAATGGAAGGGACTACTTGGAGAGTGGCTTTAAATGAGGTTCATTCTTAGTCTGATCACGGTGTGGTGGGTTTTTTTGGTGTCATCTTACATTTTAACTGATATGCTTTTCAAATAGAGAATTCTGCCCATTAGTCTACGGCTCTCCTCTAATCTTTAGTTAAAAAATATCCTCCTGAGTTTAAAAAGAACAAAACCGATAGAGTTCTACAGCAAAGTAATGCACTTCAACCATAATTACACTAAGGAACATACAGAATGTATTAGACTGATGAGCTACATTTATTTTTAAACCATACTATAAAATTCTATTTCACAACTACTACTTTCTATTGTGTTTTGGATGATGGTCCAAAAAACCAGCAGACAGATGATAATTTCCTACTAAATGTTACAAGATTTTTCAAAAAAGGCATTTCCTTTCTAAAAACCTCCTCCTGCTTTACATCACTCATGAGAGCAAAAACACAGAATGAGCAACAGCGCTCAGTAAAGCTGCGTGACACTCTGCCACATTCTCCTCCTGTCCAGCTTTGCTTATATTGCAGTGAATGTTTCATTTCACTGCTACATTGCAGTAGGAAATCCTTTCTAAACCATAAAGCTCTCTTACATTTCACTCTCACCTTTGAAAGACCCCTCTGATTTTTCAGGTGACTTTTAACTGTATCTTAAGGGAAAAAACCCAACAAATTGTTTTCCTTGCAGCATGTGACTCCCCAGGGGAGAAGCTTTCTAGTTCATCACTTTGAAAATATAGATTTTCTGAGATGGATGAACAAAATTTCTGTTGATTGGTTTCTTTGTCAAATATTGTAGAATACTAAATAGTAAATAATATTAGCTATGGTAAACTGTAGATTGCAACAGCAAATACAATGGTGGTGGTAAAAGAAGGAAATGCGGATATAGTGTGTAACAGTAGCACAGAAGCTGTAGCAAGGAGTCCTGGAACTGAAGCAGATACGTTGCACCCTCTGAGGGAGGAGTGACGCAGAAAGCCAAATGTTGCACTGCAGGTGTGGAAATCTCAACTCCATTGATTGCCTCACAGTGACAAACCCAGTGGCCACATTTCTGTGCCACAGGTGGCATGCCTTTTTTTGCCATGATCTCCACAGGGAGAAGAGATTTTGGCAGTCAGTAGATCATCTAGATTTCAGAAAAGTAGGGATGTGACGCTGGCAGGAATTGAGGTGGTCATTAGCGTGAAACTAGCATTTTAAAATGTCGAAGCAACCTGTCATCTTCTTCGGTCTGCATTTTTGTCATAGGAGCTCCTAGGGCAGTCGAAAAGTGACACTAATGACCGGATCTTTCCAAGTTACATGCAGAAAGGAGACACAATTTCTGTGAGAGGTGAGAACTTGAATGAAAGAAAGTGCTCGGAGGACAAGTATAAATTCTAATCTTATCCTATATCAGCAAAGGGTCTAAGAGACCTCGTTCACTGAAATCTTCATAGGTTATTTAAAAGCACCTGCCTCCAAACAGCTGGAGGCTTACAGTGGTGGAATGAAGAAAATCCCCTCCTTTCTTCTCAACCATTTACCCTGTGGGTAGAGAAAGACAAAAAATGTGCTCCCTGGTTATTAATGACCCTCAGTGGCCAACCCAAACCCCCAAATAAAAAAACATCTTGGAACTGACAAGTGGACATGCAATACATTCCTCTAGTCTGACTCAGACAGCGAGACTCCAGAGGAATTAAGGCTATCAGTGGGATATGAGCTGTATAGATTAATGGTTTGGTTGATACTGCACAGGGAGAAAAGAAGCCAGGTTAAGATAAAAATAAGATATATAGTTAGTGGTACCCTACCTCCACAGTTCGTGCTCTCATCAATGCTGGAGGCTGGCAGGATCACTAAAGAAAGAGAAGAAGATTGGAGAAAGTTTTCATTTTGCCATCCACATTACTTCCTTAACTAATTAAAGCCCCCATGCTTCAGACACGAGAAGGTGTTCACGTGTTCTGTAGCAAGCTGAGAGTCTCTCTAAATTGAATGATAAACTCAGACTGTGAAACACAAGCAACAAAACCTCTCCAAAGACCTGACAATTCCAATACTGTTACCTGATCCCTGTTTAGCTTCTTCAGTTTAGGGGGAAGAAGATAGCTGAGAAAACCATGAAAAAGAAGAATACCATTGTCTAGAGATCTCAGATTTTTAAGCCAGGGCACTGTAAGCCAGAAAATCACATGTGGAAATGGGTTATCCAGTGTAGACCCACATCAAATATTTATATGAGAGATTCAATGTCCGTGAAACACAGGGTGGAAGATGTTGATGATCATCTGTTCATCAACAGTGTTGCTCTATTAGACCCTTGATTCATCTCCTCACTTCACACACCAATTTTCTCCATCTGCCTCACCTTATTTCTTTGCTCTTTTGGGATGCTTCCTTTGATACCTGAACTCAAGGACCTTCTGTTGCCCATACCCATACTGAGAACAGAGATAATTTTTATAACCTAGCCTAAGACAAACTATGCAAGGTTAAAAGCTTCCACTCAGGTGAAGCAATACTAGTTATTTATTACAGATCTAGGCAATTCTGTTTTAAAGAAATGCTAAGTTGCCTTAAAGGAATGCCAGTTACCCTGTGCCTGTCACAAGGGAGTTTGTAACTTCCTTGTTTGCTTGCTTGTTTTTCTAGAAGCATCCAAACCCAATTTATAACAGAGAAAATCTCAGCCTAGTTTGACAGTCTGGGCACGAGCTTCTCTCCTGAATTGGCCCACGCTCTCCCTCCTTGATGACACTGTACATACCAGGAATTTCATTATACAGGCAATCTTGGTACTGCGTGCTGTTTCCGATGCACTGAGAAGAATCTGGGTTGTGTACCTCGCAGTAACGGCTGCGGTATTGGATGCCCTCTTCATTACACAGGCTCCACTCTGACCACTCTGACCAGCCACCTGAAATCCAAGATCGGGAAAACACACAGACAATGTCACCAGGAAGCAAAAGGGTCTCTTTTGTAGATACCAAACTTCTCCCATGCTGAAGGATGTCAAGATCCTGGCTGAGGCCTCTCTTCCACATCTAAACCAGGGGCCTTTAGGGGATTTAATTTTCTCAATACAAATAACAGTGCAAGCATCATACCCTACTTGTTAGGTTGTAGTTTTCTTAATACAGATTGAACCAGAGCTTGGTGGAGTACTGCACAATATGGAGTTGTTAAAGCGCTGGATGGGGTAATGTTGCATCAGGACCTCCAGGTTTTGAGGTTGCCTCCAAGGGATGCCTCAAGCAGACTGCACAAGTTGTAGCAGACAGAGCATTTTGCTGAGGTACCTAAGTGCAGGAGTCAGCCTGCACTGGATCAGAAACGCTGTCCTCTGAGCTGTAGCACATGCTCATCCGCTTGGCTGCGCAAAAAAAAGGAAGGATTGTCCCTTCAACAACTGTACAGATTGATGCTTCATGACTCCTTTTATTTGTGTTCTAAGCTTCTACATTGAAGAACCAAGCTCCTGCTTTTTCAATTACTTTAAATGGATCAGCCGTTAACAAGATTTTGCCTGTCTGGCACCAGAGTGCCAGCACATGGGCTACTGAACAGGTAAAGAGAAAAGTGACATACTGCAGCTGAACAATGGGACGTCTCCTTTTCCCTGGCTCAACAGACATTTACTGAATGGACTGAAAATCTTCTAACTAGTGAGTGGTGCTTCTGATTATTTTCTTTTTAATATTTTGCAGATGTGCCTTGCTCCCACCACCGCTCAAGGCAGCTGGAGCAGAGACGAGAACTGTCTACCTTCACAAGGGTGCGTGTTGCAGAGGGCCTCCTCGGTGTGCAGACCAATGCAGATATCCTCTCCACTAGACGGAGCTGGATTGGTGCAAGTCCGCGTGCGCTGGTAGTGTCCTCCTCCACAGGTTGCTGAGCAGTGAGACCAAGGAGTCCAACAAGACCATGAGCCTTTCACTGAATGACATTGAAAAGCAAGGAGAGAGAGAGGTAGATGCTGCTGGTTATTCTTCTCATTGTGAAAGAGCTGGAGAGCCCCAGTATCTCACCTTCCAGATCCACCTTGTCTAGACTAGCTAGCAGGTTCTTGCACCCCATGACATTTGGGCCTATGCACAAAAAGACTCTGCAACATAAAGTGCCTATTCCTTTTTATACAACATTGTTACATTGCCTCCTTACACTTCACCTGCAGCAAAAGCAGATTTACTTGGCAAAAAAGTGCTGTACAACCCAAGTGGAGCTTATATAGCACCTTTCTGTGAGTGCTCCAAGTCCTCTAGACTTCAGAAAACAGAAACTCAGGGGCTTTATTTATTGTTCCTGCTCATTGCAGTAGTGGTTGGACTAGATAATCTTTAAAGGTCCCTTCTAACCCAAACCATTCTATGATTCTATGGTCTGAGCTCAGCCCCATAACAGGTTAATATTAAAACTAGGGAGGGACTTACCATCCTTGATTCCCACCCCTCCTTCCCCTTCCCTCCCCCACCTTGTAAGGTTACTAGACTGCCTGTTTTGCAGATCCACATGCCATTAATTCAGAAGATAATAACCTGATGACTTAGTGCAAGATAAACCCAGGATTTGTGTATACACATTGAGTGAGGCAGGGAAGGAGGGAGACACAGAGAAATAGTTATCATGCACTCAGAACAGATTGTAAAACATCATCGTGTCCAAGGGAAGAAAACAGCACAAAAGAAGGGCACAGACATTAGTGAAAAGCCACTGAGAGCTTCCAAAATAGTACTAATAGCTGCCTTTATAGTACTAGAGTTATTTTTTTTATAGGCCATAGAGTTCAGAATTTGACGCTCCTGCTATGCTCTTGCTGCACATTCTGACAATATCTGCGTTTGAATTTTGCCTTTATATTGAATTTTAGAATCATAATAATATTATAATAATAAAGCATTACAAGTGCAGACCACAAACTAGATAATTGCTAGAACTGGAGACGCAAGGTAATTTGTGTAAGATCACTTAAATTTAGTTTAGTTATTACAGAGCAAGAAGAAGGATAACTGAGAGAGAATATGGTAGTCAATGGTCTATTATTACTATTCTGGACCAGGAGTGCAACATAAACATGAGGACAAACTCGAAAACCAGGAAACCAGGCAAGAATACTCCCTGCTGGCTGTGCAGGAAATGGTAACTGATGTCAAGAGTAGATGCCCATCGCAAGAACAATACGTAAGCAGGAGAGGGGGAAGAAACAAGTGTTCACAAGAAGAACCACCACGTCAAGCATCTCTACACAGTATTAAGCCATATTTATTAAGCCTGTCTCCTCATTAAGGTGTAGTGGCACCATGATGCCCTCCGCTGGATGGAGCAGCAAACCATCAAAAAATTGCTAGACAAGCCACAGTACTATTTCCTCTAGAGGCTGTGGCTGTGCTACCCTCTGAGTTGGGGTGAAATATAAGTCATAGCACTGAAGACTACATACATGAGCCGTTACAATAGCTTTAAAAAAAATAAATTAAGGAAATATTCCCCAAATGGAAACAAAACAAAAACAAACAAACAAAAGCAGATTGAAAATACTGGGGGTTTTATTTTTATTTTTTGTTTGTTTGTAGCTCTATCATTTAGATGGGGAAGAACACCTCTCAATTTCATGCAGGTAGATGATCATAGTTACCTGGGCAGGGATGTGGATTGCAGTCCTGGTACTCCATTGCTGACCCCACACAGGGCAAGCCACCATTTTTTGGTTCAGGGTTTGTGCATGTTCTCTTCCTAATCCTAAAGCCCAACTCACAGTCCCTGGAACAGGAAGACCAGGCCCCCCAAAAGGACCAGCCCCCATTGATAATCCGTGCAGAGGTCTTACCAGTCTTGAGGAGGTCATCAACAAGAGCTTCAAGAAAAACAAACAAGACACCAAGAGAACACAAATTAATCAGTTGTCGGGCTTTCAGAAAGGGCTTCAGCTCATAAATAAAATCAGGATTTATGTGCCCTGGGGAACAATTTCTGTTGAAAGCCTTAGCAAGAGTTTTGCTCCCCAGGGTTACAGCTAAGCTAAACACAAAAAGAGATCTGTGCACACACAAACCGAGTCTACTGATAACCTTGATAAACAACCTCTCTGGGCAGCAAATTGTGGCAATCAAGGCTGGAGCCCCAGGACACTGCTTTGCATCACAGCAGTACTGATGGGAATAACCCCAGAGGCAGTGCACTAGGGGGGTCTCCAGAGAGAAGGAAGAGTGAGGACACACTGTCCTGTAGAATGGCTTTTCTTCTCTACACCCTCATTACTTGCCAGTTCTCTTTGGGCCAGCCTGGTAGTAGCAAGAACAAATCTATATGCTGCCATAAGCATACAGATCGCAACTGTATTGATCTTGAACTCACAGGGCTCTCTCCATCCTTGCCATTCTGCAGTGACACTAGTCATACATATTGAGACTTATGCAGACATGATCAAGTTCATGTTATTCTGAGAGGAATCCCCTTCTACTACAAAATCTAGGCTTGCCCTATGGTCCCCCAGAGCTGGCAAGACATACAGTCAGTATCACACACTGCTGAGCCATCATTGGGGCAGAATCGACTCTCGGTTTTCTTCCTCCCAAACTGTAGCTCATGGGGATCAGACAGCTGGGCACGACATGTGTAGCGGAAGCGTTGCTCCTGGCGGGCACCATTCTGGGTGATGTTGACAGGCATCCAAGGGGTCCAGGGTGTGTTCCTGCGCACTTCGGGGCAGCTCTCTGGGTTGCAGGTCTTATATTCCTGCCAAGAAGGAAAACCACTCTCTCCTTAGTTATGAAACAGCAGCAGCTTAACTGACAAGAATTTTATTTACACTCCAGAAAATGAGGAGATACCCTCTGGATCTAAAACAACCTCCATCCAACTTACCTGACCTCACAGACAAGTCAGTGCTGAGCACAGCAAAAAAACATGGTGACTACGGAGGCAATAGTGGTGCAAAGCTTCAAGTAGACCTCAAGGGTGAACTATGCTTGCTATATTTATGTCTCACTCCGGTTTGCATTTCTTTGCTGACTTGAAGTCATATGGGGCTTTGAAAGCTTGGTACATTATGGGCAAGAGAATAATTCAGGCAATAGATAACAATAACAGCAAACAAGTTTTCTGCTGTGACCCTGAGCTGCTGTTCTCAGGTCAGCCTAAAGGAACCACATGAGGACAAAATCTCAGAAAGGTTTATTACTTGAAAAGTATATTGTTTTATTTTTAACGTGGGTTTAGATCATCTGGTTTTTACAGCTGTTTTTATTTGGTTGGCTTTTGGAACTCTTTAGTGGACTTTTTGAACTCTCTAGTGAGGGCTGTGAACCATTTGCCATCATCAGTGTAGAGCATCCACAGAGTACAGACAATATTCTGGCTGGCTGAGGATGGGGTCATTTGAAGTCTTTACAATTCTTGCCGCTAGTGGAAGGAATTCCAGTGACAAACATCACATTCTGGTTTTAAAATAAAGAAATAAACCAGTCTTTTCTGGCAGAGGGAAAATATGCAATGCTTCAGGACTTCATGATTCTAGAGTAAATGCAAAACAGCTTGTGAACAGATGGAAGGTTCCAGATCAAATCTCCTTATACTGAAAGAAAACTCCACAAAACTGATTAAAACAACTGCCAGAATAGGAAAGAGAAAATAAAGTGAGAAAATGGGTAGCAACTGCCTGATTAATGGGTTTAAATAGGTGTTGGACCTGTTGTTTACTTTAGTATGACAGTAAGATTCATTTCTGATGCATGTAGGGCCTTTCTGACTCAATAGGATCATCCGTGGGAGTGAGAAAGGAGAAAAAAATCCACACATATAATGCTTTCACGTAAAGGACTTGCTATCTAAGCCTACAGAGGCCTAAGAAGTCCTCTGTACATCAGTCTGTCCCTACCTGTACACACACACACACTCTCTCACACCAGCTTCACTGACTTTGAGAGTAAGCCACCTGTCTGCTTCCCTGTTCATTTCAGCATCCTCTCCAGCAAAAGCTGAGGACAGCATTTTGTTCTAGCTTCAGAAATAAAACCAAGATGGAGAGAGAAGTTAAATACCAAGTTCCTAGACACTAGATGTCAATAGACGCCCTTTATGCAATGCCAATAAACAATACATACCACAGCACAGCCTGGACACGTATTTCCATTTTCACAGGACCTCTGCCTTGAATGAATCCCTCCACCACAGTTCACACTACATTTATTCCAAGGACCCCATGAAGACCAAAAAATTGGTAATGGGCATGGACTGTTCTCATTACAGAATCTGAAAGAAGAAAATGCATTGGTCAACAATATCACAGAATCACAGA
>WEIS01083279.1:554-14894 GCA_013389965.1 Todus mexicanus
ATCGAAGAAAAATCAAGTTCCATCTACTAGGCATTACCTTTGTTCATAATGGATATCAGTCCCTGCTCCATCATGACAAACTCAAAATCAAAATAAATTGGGCAAGTCTTATGCTAAGCACACAAAAACATGCAGGAAAGTGAAGATTAAAGAGGGGATGGAGAGATGAAAAAGAAAACGAAAGCCAGAGAGACAGCTTTTAAGCTTTTGATTTTTTTAAAGATGAGCAATATTACAAAGTATGCATGGGATTGAATGCTATCCATGGCAGATCCATTTTTGCTCCTTACTTTATACTATTTGAGTAGTAAAGCAGTATGATTGAGCTCCTCATACTTGAATAAATTTTGGCTGCATAATATATATGTAAAAATAATATACTAACAAACAGTTAAAATATTCTCCATAATAAGCACACAGAAAGTGCCTTGCTGGATGACCAGGGTCTCCATATCAAACTGTTGGGCAAAAAGCTCTTGGAGGAGTGATAACCACAGCACTCATACCACGAGCTCTGCAGCCAGCATTACCTTATATCCCTTATGGAAAGCCTTAGCTGAGTGTTTGAAAACTCACTGGAATACAGAAAAGTGAATGACAGAATTGCAAAGAAGTGAATTGTCCAGCAATAATTTATTTTAAGAGGACTGCACTCCAGGTGTCTGTGCAGCATTTGTGTTAGAAACTGGTGGTGTCAGTTGGATGTACTAATGAATAATTTTTTAATTTATTTTTTTAAGCATTTGCCTTGATAGAGTTGAAAATAAATGGTGCAATGTTGTCCAAAAGATAAGAAATAAGAGTAGGCTTTCTTACCATCTCCTGAAAAAATCTTAGGGGAGTACAATATGTACACTGATAAGCAGAAGTAGAAAGGTGAAGATACAGCACATGAGTTGATATTAACATTAAATAATCAACAATTCTTTAAGCAAATTACTGAATCACTGAGGATCATTCCTAAGAGAAAATATCAGCTCCCTTCAAGTAACACTGCACACCTTAGTCTATTACTTCTCTGTAAGTGAACCATGTACTCCTGCACCTTCATGCCTATAAACTACTAAAGCCTCAATTCAATATCCTGAAAGCTGCAAACCCGGTATTATGAAAAAACGAACCAACCAAGCAAAACCCTAACAGGCTTCTAGAAACATGGTCTTGATGAAGTTCTATCCCTTGGATGTAACAAAGGATCCAGATTCCTTCTGCTTGCTGGCTGGTCAAATGCATGTAAAAGATCTTACCAAACTTAGTGATAAGACCAACAAATGACCCATATCTGAACACATGAATTATCTTTCCGACACACAAAAACAGGTTCTGAAGCTAATGGGTGTATGCAGTGAATTTCTGTATTTTGTCACTGCCTATACCAAATTCTGGAAGAAGTTGGAGGGTTCTCCTTCACATTATATTCAAATGTTCTTTGCACTTTGTGTGAACACAACTGCCTGTTCGTATGGTCTGGACAGGCCAACAGATGTGCATTATATGTATATAAGAACGCAAACATCTTCAAATACCATGTCCTCAGCTATTTGCAGACAGAATGTAGACAATTCAAGCTTCAGTTGACAGCTAGAGGGAAAGAAGGCAGGTTATAGGGTTCTTCAGTCTTAATTTGTGATTTACTCCAATTCTTCCTCTCTTAACCCTCTTAACCATTGCTTGAAAAGCCCTACATAGCATTTATCTGAAGCAGGTTATATCCTAGGGATGAAAGGTAAGGATTCTAAGATAATGTTTTGTTTTCCAGGGTCTGTTCATTTACCCCAAAATCTTTGTCAGATTGCTTAAAAGGGGCTTCTATTGAAAGTATTTTATTATGCTTTTTTTTTCTCCCTCCATTGTAAATGAAATCTCAAAGCAGTAATTCTAGAATCCCTATCTCATGGTTAACAACAACAAAAATCTACTACTGTTACTAGCTGCAGTACTAGAAAGCTGGAAAGGTCAGAGCACAAAATTTAATTACAAGGAACAGAAACTTGCAGGCAAATGTTGTACCAGGTTATCTATCTTAGACGCAGGATTAACATTCAACCCAAACCACTACACGGTGTTCTGCTACTAAATGTATCTTCATAGTCTGTATGTAGAAACGTCCTTCAAAGAGCCTAGTACAAATTTACTCTGACAACTTCTTTCTTACCACAGAGAACATGATCAGAATTAGACCATGAGAATTTCTATTAATGTTAGGATAAGGATTAATAAACACATTTCCAAGTCTGTGGAGCTAGATCAACATAAGCATACATACAAATATCAATCCCATAGGTTTAGTTTTCCCCAGATGAAGAAATGAGGTTGAAGACAGATAGGTAGAATTTACTGAATCTAAAAGACCTGGAGAAGGAGGTACATAAAGATAAATAAAGATAAAGGTAGATAAAGAACAGAAAGACTCCTAAATAATCTCTCTGCTACTTTGCTGTCTGTAACAGACTTGTATAGTCCATATGATCTCTTCCCACCAGCACCAAAGAAGATTTCCACTACAGTTAGAATATTCTTGTATTGAGCAGGTCAGCTTCCACCTGAAAATTTCAGTGTTTCACGATGACAGAAGAAGTATTACACAATTAACAGACACAACAGCATTTTTTTCTGCTCCAGCAAGACCCTCTGGACCTACTGGCACGCACCACATCATGATTCTACTTACACGCCTCCTTGCTCGTGGCGCTGGCTCGGGCGTGTTAGGAGAAGTGGATTCGTTCGGTGTTTCCGAGGTTGAGCTAAGAGATGAATTACTGCTTGAAAGTTCTTTGTTCTGTCTTTTTGTTCCGAATGGCAAGAGAAAGGCCACAAAATCTGAAACGTCTTTTTGCTCTTCTCTCTGAGAGTCTTGCTTGAGCTTGTAGGCCCGGTCATTAGCAATCACTTGGGACAAGGGCATTCCAAAAGCCTGGGGAATAAATTCTGCAACAACAACAAAAATAATATTTATTGAACATCTGGTATCTATTTAGTGCAAAAAGAATTAAGTATTAAACTGTAATAATTTCAATGAGGTAACAGACTACATAATAATATTAAAAACATTAAAACAATAAAATAATACTGGAGACGTACTAGCAATTGTAGCCCATAGTATCTGAATCCTGTTTCCAGTTGGATCATGCGAGATATACCATACAGAATCTTGCAAAGTCACTTGGGAACAGGTCTGATTAAGATCTTAATTTCCAATGATAGCAACTGGAAGTCAGGCACCTTTGACTACATCTAGATGGTGCACAGGGACATCAGAGGCTCCCATAACCTAATCCTGAGGTTGGGGAGCCTAGCTGGACCATATCACAGCTCTCTCATGTTTCAGAACCCTTCACCAGGTATTTTTCTTACAAATGCTGTTGAGCACCCTAGTCAAGGGGTACAGGCATGTGCAAGGGTCTCATTACAGGTCACAAGGACCTGTACAGGGAGCTTGTAAGTACATCCATCGTTCAGACTACGCGTTCAAGCATATGTTTTTAAATATACAGAAGAAGTATACTGCTTTAGCATACCGGTAAGATTACACCAATTTAATAGTGGTGTATCAGTACAAAGGTCCTTTGAAACAGTAAAAAAATACACAGGAATGCATAGAAATACAGTAGAAGACAGGTTTTTCTCAGTTAACAAAAAGAACATAATCCCATCCCAAATTAGTACAACTGTAATGTACAAAGCCAGTATATACTTCCGGTCTTAAAGTAAATTGCTCAACTATTTTACAAAACAGAAAAATGCTTTACAGTGAATCAGCCAACAACAATTATCACTGAAATTCTCAACATTAAGTTTCTAATCTAGACCAAGCTGGAATTACTAAAACCAAAACCATTGGGCTAGAATATCAACTAGAACATTTTTATGCTCAAATGGAATTAAAAAGTAACTTTGACTCCATCCATCCTGGTGCTAGGTTCTAGCTTCAGACTTGCCTGTATCAGGAATACATAAAGCACCAGAGATTAAAAGCAACATTTATTATTTATTTTCAAGCATAGAAAAAGGAGCAGCAACAAGGACAACAAAAAAGGTAAACAAAAAAGTCCTTGTACACTATCCTTCTCTTTTGTCACAGTTGTCTAAATGATTAAAGGCGAAAGTTCCTCCTGGGGCTTAAAGTCTGACGGTACCTTTGATAACACTTCACATTTTATCTAGGCTTGTGTTATCATTATTATTAAAGTAAGGCATTGAAAAGATGAGTATATTTTATGAATCTTGAATGAGGACACTACTAGCCTACCATAATGAAGGGACAAGGGCCAGTTGTTCCAATTTGATGAGAAACATGACTGCTCTTTAGAAGTATGAAATGCTAAGACATGAACTAACTTTGGTGTCCAGACAAAACTAGATCAGTAAGTAGAGCCTCATGTATCAAGCAAGTCTGGAGGTGACTTGTGAGAAGAATTACATCTAAGCCCATCTGCATTTAATTCAGGACAAGAAAGAACATCATCACATGGGTATCAAGCAATGTGGGAATTGCCAGATCCAGGAGTCCAGAGCTACGATTCGACCCTCCTGTACCCAGAAGAATGTGCCTATAAAATTATGAGCTATTAGTATTAAGATTTTTTACTGTTCTGAATTTTCTTCTCAATGAACATTTAAGACTACAAACTTGAAGCACATATATGCAACATGTCTCCCCTTCTGGCTGTCTAACCGAGTACTTTGTTATACCTTCAGCACCTCTATTTATCTCTCCTTCCACAACATTTCCTGAGAAAAGCCACTGAGACAAATGAAATCCTTAACCTGAAATATTTCTCTGGTTTGGGGTCACAGTACCGTGATTATCTGGGACAAGATTATCAGGAGATGTGATCTCAGCCTTGTTTCATTGAAAGAACTTCATTAAAATGACCCTCTCCATGACTTTGTTATGTAAAGGCTGGTATTTTGAGGTAGGTGTTGCTCAGTCTTGAAAACTCTCTGATGTGGGATGCCAGGTTTTTAATCACTCTTGCTCAATGAGCCTCTGGAGCACTGAAAGGACACTGAGCCTACACTCTAGGCTGCTCTGTTGTAGGCCTCCTTCTCAGAGGACATGAACCACTTCCCTGATTTCTCAATGTCTGGCAGAGATAGAGAACTGGATGAAAACCAACTGGCTGATTTTCAGACTAAATACAGATGGAAGTGATGCTGTCTAGCAGTGGTAATTATGCTAAAGAGTTGGCAAAATCAGTAACTCTTTGCTCATTTGTCGAAATTAACAGGATTGGTTGTACACTCCGCAAGCTGGCCATAGCCTCAAGTACCCACAAAACGTGTGTATGTGGTGAGTCGGGGATGGTGGTGAGTACGTTTTGCCCACTACTCTTCAGAAGTATTCAATCACAACAATTTCCTTGTTGGACAGGTAATGTCATGTCCATTAGAGTGAATGCTCACCTTGTGACATTTCATACTCATTAAAAAAAAGAAAAAAAAAGAAGAGTTTTAGTCATGCACAGTATTTAGCAATCCATTCATAGGGGAGAAAAGGCACTGATTCAGACTTACGATGTGTAGGTTTGGGGCTTTGGTCTCATAATCAAGGTAAAGCTGCCTATTTATTGCTGTAGGCTGGGAATTCCCATTGTTGGCGATGTTTCATTTCTATGAAGAAACATTCCTTAGAGCGGTGGCTCAAACTTTGGTCTGTTGTATAGAGTGCCAAAGCTACTAAGCCAGTTACTCTCAGTAAACCCAACAAAAAAAGATCACTTATTCAATTAGAAGAGTGGTCAGCTTAAAAAGACATTTTTCAGAAAGCAGCACGTAAAAATTTCAAAGAACGTGGAAAACTGGGCAATTAGCTTGGAAATGCAGACTTATATCTTTATCCAGCACCACATAAGGACTTGACTTTCGACAAATTCTGTTTTTCAGTGTTTACTAGCAAAAGATAAAATTTGCTGTTTTGGAGAAGTGCATAATTTCTCTTAAGAGAAAGTTCACCTTGCAGCTGAGGCAAGCTTCTTAAAATTTTGATTAAAACTGGCACGTTTCTAAGATATCTTTCTGTAGTGATAAACCAGCATTTTCTAACAAAAAGCAGTATGTCACAGAAAAACTCCCAGCCAGATTAAATAAGAGTGTCAGTGATCAGAAATCCTTTTCTTTGCTAATCAAATGATGATGATACCCAGGATGTTGACCCATATGGTTAGCTGACTTGGCCTTATGCCACCCTGTCCAAGTATAGTTTTAAAGATTTGTCTGAAGTTTCAGCTGCTGAAAATTGTGGTTTCCATCCCACAAACCATAATAGTCTATTAAGAACCAGTGAGGTCTGTACTCTAGACCCTAATGAGGTCTTAAATGTTAATAAAGTGAACAGCATACAACACAGCAACTTTGGATAGTCTCCTTAGCATTTGTTTTTCTACTTAAGAACAGCTTAAATGCTGGATATGAACTCTTAAACCCCCATGACTAAGACCTGCTGAGGTGCTTGTACTATCTCTATTTAAATGACAGGAATAGAATGGAAGACAACTAAAAGAATAATATGCTTTAAAAGGGATAATTAAATGGGGAGAAGTCATTAACTCAACCTCCCCAGCTAGCCACACTGGTTATCTCTGTTTTGCTAACTGAAGTCAATTATTTTGGATCCATAGAGAGAATGATGAAAGTAAGGAAAATGCAAGCCTTGATCCATAACGGGAATGGCAAAACTCCTTCCATGTGAAGGTGTGTTAAAACCCTGCACTGACTCCAGAAGACTCAAGATAAAGATGATGTTCTCAGCATCAGTTCTGTGCCTGAAACTCTCTTTTCCAGCTAATTGGAGCTTCAAGACCTTCAAGACCTTCTCAATTATTTAGGTTTTTCCTGGAGGTAAGTCTTTTAAAAAAAAAATAAAAATTAAGAGCTTCTTCGGTCCTTTAGTTAACCTCAGTACAAACTATGATACACTGTTGCTTAAACCCCCCTTTTGTATGCCTAGAGAGCATGAGAAATATTTTCAAAACATTTTAAGAAGCACAGTGGGGTACTGGAAAGGGTTGAAAAAACCCCACATTTCTGATAAACTGTAATGAAAAAGAAACTTCATCCATTCAGCTCTATCCTTAGCCTGTGCCAAGGCATACCAACACCATAACAGGTTGAGTTACTGAAGAGCAAATGCAACTTTTAAGAAATATCTCTACATTTACTGATCATGACTGGGAAACAGAGATGGAAGACATTTCCAAGAATTTTCATAGGATCACAGAATCACAAAATGGTTTGGGTTGGAAAAGACCTTGAAGATCATTTAGTTCCAACTCTCCTGCCATGGGCAGTGACACCTCCCACCAGACCAGGTTGCTCAAGGCCCCATCCAACCTGCCTTTGAACACTTCTAGGAAGCGGACATACACAACTTCCCTGGGCAACCTGCTCCCGTGTCTCACCACCCTCACTGTAAAGAATTTCTTCCTAATACCTACCCTCTTCCATCTTAAAGCCGTTTCCCCTCATCCTATCACTACAAGCTCTCGTAAAAAGCCCTTCCCCAGTTTTCTTGTAGGCCCCCTTCATGTACTGGAAGGCTGCTAAAAGGTCTAATTTTGAACTAAAGAAAAATCGAACATCTACTGCTGGATCTGCATATGCCACAGAGTCACCAGGAAGGCCTTTTCTCAGAAACTCCAGTGTACAGATCAGCTCTGCTAAGGCCCCACAGATGAACTTGTCAAGTATTTACGTTCCACACAGAAACATCAGCAAAAGGGATGATTCTCAGTCGCTCCGCAAGTTATATAAAAGTGATTATTATTTCTGAGCAGGTCTCTTAGCTCACCTGTAGGTTTTACCAGAACCAAGATAAAACGGAGCTGGTTTGCTGATAAAATCTTCTAGGAACAATCCTTTCTGGAAGGCATCTCTCTCAGGAATGCTTGTGTGTACTTTCCAAGCAGGCATGCTTACATTGTTCCCCAGATCACTGGCAGGAGACAACCACAAGGGTCTGCTTCTGCTGCCGTCAAAATTAGCAGTGAATTTGTAAGAGAACAGCAGCCAGCAGGCCAAGCATCCTGAGAATGTCTTATTCCAAGCAACAGTGACGTTTCACTGTTTCTCCAGCCTGCATACTGTTTGTCAGCATCTAAAGGAAATGTTTGGACACATACGTGGAGAGCACAATTGGGAATCAGGACAGCCATTAATAACAAGGAGGTTGAGTAGAGAAAAGCAAAGACTCTAAATGATGGGAGCTGAAAATATTGCTTAAATATTGGGGTGGAGCACTGCTCTCCTGTTTCCTCTGTTTGCATCCGGCAAGTTTTGCTATATGCTGCTCTGGTGAGCCACTCAGAGATGTAAAAACAATAGAAAAGACACTTGTTTTAGAATTTTTCCCTTTTAATGAGATGATGACAGATGTATCTGTCAAAAAGGAAAAAATAAAGATATGAATCTCATTTAAAGTGCATTCAGTTCTACTTTAATGTCTTTATTGGCCTGCAGAAGTGTAACAGTTTGCTGAAACTCTCACTTAACAGACAGACCAGTTGATCATCTGATCCATCTAAATAAAACACGATGTTAAGAGAGTAAACAACTGCTCTCTACAACTACCTGAAAGCGGGTTGTAGCGAGGTGGGGGTCAGTCTTCTCTCCCAAGTAATAAGTGATAGGACAAGAGGAAATGGCCTCAAGTTGCACCAGGGGAGGTTTAGACTGGATGTTAGGAAAAAATTCTTCACTGAAAGGGCTGTCAAGCACTGGAACAGGCTGCCCAAGTGATTGAATCACCACTCCTGGCTGCGTTTAAATGTCATGTATATATGATGCTTAGGGACGTGGTTTAGCAGTGGACTTGGTAGAGTTAGGTTAATGGTTGGACTCTATGATTTTAAAGGTCTTTTCCAACCTAAATGATTCTGTGATTCTAAAACCTCCACTGATCGGACCAAGACCCAAAATATGAGTGATTAAATCTCTAAACAGTCATAGGAAAAATGAGTACCATATCTTTTTGGTTATGCTTTCTAAGCACAGACACTTGGGGTAATGCAGAACAGTCTTGGGCACAAATTGGAGTGAGGTTGTACCTCCCCAAAGAAAAAAACTCCAGAAGTCTACACCCTAGGGTTGTTCAGCGCATGTCAGTGCTAAAGAAGAGGGCTTGTCAGGCAAGACAAAGGACACACGTCCTCCCTGTTCGTTCTGAGGAACCGACTCCATACAGACACAAGACTGACTGCATGTGCTACAAGCTGTGCAAGGTTCACGCCTCATGCACCCTGCAGCAAGGCCTCCCTTGTGCATTCCTGGTGATCAGAATGGTGGCCTTTTTTCCACTTCTGTGGCTTCCTGCATCATGCATATCTCAGTGATCTTTGGCTGCAAGCCACACAAAAATCACATGGTGCTGAATTAACCTTCAAGAACTTATCTGTTCAAAAAAAGACGTTACAGGTGGCATTTATTCCAGGTGAGATCTAACAACACGGCCACTCAGCTGTCTTGGTACACAGGTCTTACTTGTCCTGGTACGTGGGGTCTCCAATGCTGGGATACAGAAAACTCAAAATGTTTGGAATTAATTACATACTCCTTAAACTGCAACTGTGCTTACAGAAGCAATACTGAAAGAATGGAAATACTGTTTGTGTTAAGGCAGTCACAACTCACCTGAAAAAAGCTTTCTGGAAATCTACTTTCCTGCTTCTCCTCTGATATCCTGTGGCCTGGTCTTGCCGCTGCCTTCTGGCAACGGTACAGCTGGACTAATTACCATAAAAACACACACACAAAACCCCCCAAACAGAAACAGAAGGAAGGCATTCCTTTCAGGCATGAGGATTAGGGACCTGCCCATGTGGGTATGTGCTCCAGGTCTTTTGTGTGAGCACACCCATGTTCACAGTGTGGAGTGATTGTTTTGGACCTGTTGCCCAGATATAGAAGATACTCTCCTTATAAAACAAACAGTAGAAATGCTTGTTAAAAAAACACCATGGAATGGACCATAATAATACTTCCAGCTTGCTGTGACACACATGTCAAGGGAGGTTAACTCTGACTTTGGCTGACAGGGAGATCACTCTTCAGGAAAGGTGGTGGGGCTCAACCATCATGTGAGCATGGGCTCATCCTTATGGAGACGAACAGGATGAGCTCTTACATTTTTCTTTCCAGAGTCAACTTATCACCTGAAAGCTGAGCGATGCTGTCCTTCCTAATATCTGAGGCTGGGGGAGATGCTGGTGCTGCTGTTTCCCGCAGGAAAACAGCTGCCTTTCACCAATCATGCCAGGATAACAGCCCGCATGGCGTGATCTGGCACCTTCCTGGTTGCTCATCCCCTCTACCATCACAGATTAAGAGTCTGCTTGCCAAGTGTCAGTGGGGCAGATGATCTTTAATAACTCAGAAAGGCAAAGAAGAGTACATCAGAAATAACCATGGACAGAAACCCTGACACCGCTGTCAACAGAGATGTCCTGAAGCAAAGAGAGAAATATAGATTCTGCTCTTTGAATAGTGATGGGGTTATTTTCCTCCCAAGGACTGTTCCTAAAACTTTTCATACATGAAGAGAGCATGTAAGCCATCTCTGTGACTGACAATAAGGCAGTGGAAGGTAGGAGAAAGAAGAGAAAGCAGAAGGGTACATGTTTGAAATGCCTGAAGTTAAAAGAATTTTTTAAAAAAGGGAATTAAAATGAAGAGAATCAGCACAGCAATTTTTAAAAATGCTTGGGTATAGTTAACCAGAAGACATGAGCAATGCTGAAAAACAAGAAGTAGATAAATATAAACCAGGATGAGTAAGTATAAAGTGCTGACTTTTGCTGTTGCCATCCACTGAGCCCTAAATGGCAAAGTGCACTCAGAAAATTCACTGCAATAAAAACAGAAAGTATGCCCTCAAAGTTACTAACTGCATGGAGAATAAATGCTATTATGCAAGGCAGACACACACAAAAAAATCCCTGAATAGAAATGTAATAGCAGAACATAATACTATCTGTAAGTACTCAACTGGTACAGTTCTGTAATTACCAGAAACACAGGTCAGCTGAAATAAAATGAGGCTATAAGAAAATAAAAAGAGTACAAGGCAACGTAAGAAAAGTTTCTGTTTGAAAGATCTTTGGCAACAGAGAGTTCAGAGGAATAAAGAGCAACTCTGGGTTAAGCATTTGTAAGTATCGTCAAAGGAAGCTATCACATCTCAAGGCACAGCATCAAAGAGGAGTTTGGAGGAGTTCTGGAAGTACGGGTGCGAAGATCCGCGAGGTTTGGGTGACACAGCAAAATGTGGTCTTTGGTGAATTATCAAATGAATTTATTATTTCTAAAATCTACTATTGTGATGAAAAACATGAGAAGAAAAAGATAGAATGTCTTTAAACTCTCAGAAGAGCTTCTGAATAGAAACCTTCAAAGGAGACTACCAAAGGCATGCTACACATATGGGGGGAAAAGATAAAAGCTCTCAGTGCATCAAAAATTTTTGAGAGACAGAACATTTTTTTTCTTTTTAAAGCAGCAAGTGGTTAGCCATTTTCAATGGAGAAAAGCACCCCATGGATTGCTATGAAGTTCAGTATCTGTAAACGCACTGAAAAGCAAGGATTTGCACAGAACTATGCTGCTTTGCATTTTTAACTGCATGGAGGAATGGGAAAAAACCCAAACAAACAAGGAAACTAAGCAACATAATGATGATTAATTACACTGCAGTCAAATATAATGCATTGACAGGAGCAGTCCAAGATAGATTTTTCCCCAGAGGTGGCTATAAAATCATTAAACCTCTTCCTTGAAGACTCCTGCATGTAGGCTCAGTTCTGCATCAAGTAATTCTCACAGCAAATTAAAGATTTGGTACTCGCAATGCAACATAGGAGGGCACTGGATTTACCCAAAAAATGTGTTAGAGGACTTTCATTTTCACAAAGATTAAGGCAAATATTTTCCAGGGTCAGTTTTAAACCAAGAAAACAATAATCTCATATATGAAGTCACCAAAAAGTAAAAGGAAAATATTTTCTATCTGACAAATATCTGAAGTAACTTTGAAATGGGGATGTTAATTTTTTTCAATGCAATTTCAAAGTTCCATCTTTATGCCAAACTAGATTACAAGCAATAACATCAGAGTAACCAAATCTCTTGTTATAAATCTGTGCATTTGTGTGTGTGTTCGTGTAACTAGGGCGTTAACATTGAGTTTTGCTACCACTTTTCCAGAACTTTTTTCCAGGAGAGAACACAAAATTAGATGCACAATTACCTACATGCATGAAAATGCATTTTCAGAGACATGTTTCAGGTTTCAACGCCTAGAATTACTTAATTCCAATGGCTGCAAATCGCACTTGAAGTCCAGTGGATTAGGACCCAGCCCATAAAGTTGATTGGTGTCCAAACAAGAGAGTACAACTATATCTGTAAATCCCGATCACATGGAGTCTATTAAAATCCAAGTGATCAGTAGCACTGAAGCATTTATATATTTTAAACAGCGACTATTTTCCTAAGGTTAAAAAAAGAAAAGCAAACTGACTGACTTGCTTGGGCAGGGCTGGGTTCATGTGCTTTGTAAATTCAGTGAAGAGAGTGCAAATGCAGGTACACAACTGGATCATGTTCTCCAGCCTGCACTCTGCACTGGGTGGTGAAGATGGGGAGAGAGAATAACGAAGAAAAGATGCAGTTCTTTAACTCCTCCTTTTTTCCCCCAGGAAATAACCTTTCAGTTGAAGAGATCTGGGTTATACTAATGACAAATAGAAAAGATAAGACATTTTTTCAGCTTGGAAATAAATACCCAGGCAGTACATCAGGTCAGTAACACTTTTCTACTCCAAAAAATTACACGCTTAAGACTAAAGAAACCTCATATGCAAAAATAAGACATGACCAGTAAATCTATACTCATTTTATTTTACCTTTGTCTTTGTTCTTCTCCTTTCCTAATGAGTCCAGTTTCTTTCGTAATGATTTCTTCCTCTTTTGTCCATCTGTAAGAAGGAAAAAGGAAAAGAAAAAGAAGGAAGTAAGTGAAGAGAAAGAATGCTGAATAAACAATGCTGCACAAGGTGTAGGAACACAGAGTGAGATCACCACAGCACCTGGGGAGTCAGGAAGGGTGTGGGGCACATTCCACAAAGGCTAGGGATTGCCACAGTCTGAGGGAGTGCTGCTTTGTTCACCCAAATGCCAAGGTTGTACTGGGAAACTAAAATGTATCCCTCTGCATGCTGCTGGGGTCATCTGCACACGCATGGTCACACAGCCCACGTGGTAAAATGGAAAGCAAATTTTAAAGATTTAACAATGGAGGTTTGTTGCTGGATGCTCTTGACAGCAAGATACCATAAATGTAAAAGATACTCCTTAGCCCTCGTCCATGGTCAAAAGACCGTGATTCAGGTATCAACCTGAAGGTAGTACTTAGAGATGGAGAGTTACTAATCTCCAGGATAAATTCTGCATGCTAGTCATACCAGCTGGGTGATAGCTGACCACCTTCACATGACCCACCTGATCTGAACTCACACTGGGAACTTGCAGTTTGGTACAGCATGTCCAGATTGGTTCAAATGGATTAGTCTCAGAGAAATCATTGTTCTGACACCCTATATATCATCCAAGTTTTCACTAAGGTATTAAGGACCAAATATTTTAAGCAGGTTCATTCTTGAAACAATTATGTCAAAAGGTTGGCTGTTGTTATGTCCTTCAGCAGCATCTTTTATAATGAAAAGTCAACAAAAATGCATTTTATTTATTAGGTTTCAACAAATACCAGGGATTAAGACATGAGCCTGCTTTAACTTGTACCTTTTGAATTAAGTTCCAAAGGGTCTAACACAGGGACTAATGCTAACATAGGCACCATTCTAGCTAAAGGTTAATGAACACGTTCTTTCACCTTACTGGTTTTGTAACACATCAAAAACTCAAAACTCAACACACTGTATTTACGTTTCACTTACATGGTAAGAAGGTCACCAAATAATCTGCCTCAGTATGTTCTTCTGGTTACATAAGCCAGTGTGGTCTTTTATAGTACACAACATAGCACAGAGGAGTGAAGTGGATCTTCATTGATTAATTCTCATCTTTGCAATAGGGGTTGCAACAGAATACAAGCCATTTCTCCACAGATTTCGCTCAATTACTATTGAAAGCCATGCCCAGAACATGACCCAACAGACAGATGGACAAATACTGACTTTTTCATAGCCAGTTAATATCCTTTTACTTTAAAATTAACATTTCTTATTACCTTAAATAACTATGGCTTGGTTGACTGATTGCATACTTGCACTCTGCATTTATTTAGACCATATTTGCTCCCAGCACTCACTTAACTACAATACTCAGTTC
>WEIS01083287.1:0-14884 GCA_013389965.1 Todus mexicanus
ATTTAAACTGGTAAAAAGAATCCATGCAAATTGTAATGAACTTTGAAAAGCAAGAGCGAAACCTTTACTACTTTAATGCTGCATCAGTGCTGGGTTTCTTAAAATTATGGATAGCAAAAAGCTCTAGTCAAACTTACTACTTCTATTAGATTTGTAGTTCTGTTTTTTCAGGCGTTTAAAAATACACATTCCGATACCAGTACTGGGAAATGAGTCATCTGCAGCCCACGTAAGAAAGGTCTAGCTCTTAACAGGGAAGTGAGGGAGTCTTTATGAGGGAAGGTAAAGGATGTGCAACTTCCATTCTGTGCTGATAGTGACACTTCAGGCAAACTATGATACATTTTGTTATTTAAGTACGATAACATCTTAAACAAGAAACTTTATACTACTGTAATTTAAACTACTGTAATTTGCTGGAAAGATCATAGTATGTAATCTGCCTTTTGCAATCAAGCACTTGTAAAATAGTCATTAACAGTATTAATGGGAATGGCAGCTGCTATGTTTTCAATATTTTTTCTTGCTATTTTAAAACATAACCATGGCAATGATTTTTACATATGGAGGATTGAAAAAGTTGATTACTCAAATTTTCTGTAATTGAAATAATTTGTATTTTATTACATTTATCTTGGAATACTGTAAATGTTATGTGAAAAATACAGTATTCCAATTTTCATTATTGCTGTAATTACTTGCAATCTGAGGGGCATTTACAATACCAAATAGAGATCACTTTATGAAGGAAATCTTTTTATGAGGCTTCTAAGAAATCTGACCTATTCATTACAAACAACTATGTGCATTGTAATTATTAACAAAAACTACTTAGGACGTATATTGTCTCCTAGCTTTTAATTTTCCTTTAAAATTCAGAAAATGGTTATTTTTTTCATAGCAACTTGTCAATCTTGTAAACTTTTTGAAACTTTTACATTCCCTTTCCCAAATGGGCTCTGCAAGAATATGTGCTGCTTCATGACAGTTCTCTAATACTAGCTGTGCCTCTAATTAAGTAGTCTACTCTGAAGCTGAGACACTCCTACACCATTTGATTGTGTTAACAGAAACCTCGCATTCCTAGCAAAAAAAAAGCACCTTGAACTAGATCCCTTTCTAATGCATTAGTTGCTGTCATTGGTTATGTCGCATTCTACTTGGTACCTTCTCTTTTCAGACACATGGTGAGCCCAGTCAGGTTTATTCTTTGTTTCTATTAAAATGCACTAGAATGTATTCCTCAGCATGCTCTTGTATGTGTTTTAGCTGTAATTGGCAGGCAATAATAATATGCAACGTCAGTTGTTTCTTGGGGATAATGCTTTTATATTTGACATATTCCTGTGAATTACAATAGTTTCAGTCAGATAGCTTAGCTATTGCTGTAGAAAATAATTATTTTCTATAGAAATACCTTATATTTCTATAGAGATATCTGGAAGATAAGGGAATTCATTTGTAAGTATAGGATTAGAAACAGATGATCTTCATTCTCCAGTGTGTATCAAGAATAGGCTGTAGGAGTGCTGCTTATGGATAGACTATATCTTCTTCTGCCTTATGATACAAGCATGTGTGCATAATACATTGTTTTGAAATTCACTGAGTTATAAATTTTTCTCTGTAGTATTCTAAATTATTGTTGTACTGGATATATTTTTGAAATGTGTGTTAGAAGTATCTAGTCAAAGAGTTAAGTTGGCATGAAATAAATGATTTCTGCAGTATGTTTTCTGTGGTGTATTTTAGATATTCATACTTCTCTGAAGTAGTTTGTTAGTTGGACAGATTTTACCTTTTTTTTTTTCCAGGTAGAGAAGTTTTCTTTAGAAGACAATCTAGCCTGGGTTTGGTCATCTTTTTGCATCTTTAAAGCATTTTAAAAAGGGAAGTTGAGAAGAAACTTGCATACCTGGATGCGGTGTTGTCAGAGTCCAAGGATGTGACTTGGACCCACACTTGGGTTGGTGCTTTCTTTCCTGACAGCACCAACTGCAGAAGTGCAGGCAGCTTCTGCAGAGGTGGGAAGATGGAGTAGTGTAGCCAGTCTAGTGAAAGTTGCAGGCTTGCTGCAGCACCTGGACATGCACTACTGCTGTTTTAACTGAGTTGTGAGAAACATTTTGCGCGATCAAGACCAGCCTGCGCCATCACTGCAACAGAAATGCCTTGGCATTCTTAGTAAAGACTTCTCCCATCATATACCTCCTAGGACTGTTCTGCTGGACTGCGACGTGTCTTTTCTGGATCTTTTTGTTATGCATTTTTAATATATGTGAGTTCAGAATAATGGAAATGTATGATGCACGCAGATGTTAGAAAAGATGAGTAAGGGTTCAGTGGACGATACTGAGCCATCTGTCATAATCCAGTGGAAGGCATTTTCTTTGTTGATGGAAGAAGAGATAGGAGTAGCAGAATGGGGATGGAGGGCTTGAGAGCAGCCCTGTAGAGAAGGACTTGGGGGTACTGGTGGATGAAAAGCTGCACATGTGCCAGCAAGATGCGCTCACAGCCCAGAAAGCAAAATGTATCCTGGGCTGCATCAAGAAGCATAACCAGCAGGTTGAGGGAAGTGATTCTGCCACTCTACTCTGGCTCTGGTGAGACCTCGCCTGGAGTGCTGCGTCCAGCTCTGGAGTACTCAGCACAAGAAAGACATGGACCTGTTGGTGCTGGTCCAGAGGAGGGACACAAAAATTATCAGAGGGATGGAACCCCTCTGCTGCAAGGACAGGCTGAGAGGGTTGGGGTCGTTCAGCCTGAAGATGAGACGGCTCCAGGGAGATCTTATTGCAGCCTTTCAGTATTTAAAGGAGGCCCATAAAAAAGATGGGGACAGTCTTTTTAGGAGGGCCTGTTGTGACAGGACAATGGGTGATGGTTTTAAACTAAAGGAGGGGATATTTGAAGTAGGCGGGAGAATTTTTTTATGATGAGGGTGGCGATACACTGGCCCAGGTTGCCCGGAGAGGTGGTAGAAGACCCATCTCTGGCAACATTCCAGGTGATGTTGCATGGGGCTCTGAGCAACCTGATCTAGTTGAAGATGTCCCAGCTCACTGCAGGGTGGTTGAGCTAGATGGCCTTTAAATGTCCCATCCAACCCAAACTGTTTTATGGTTCCATGATTCATCTGTGTACATTTTAAATTCTTTTCTAGAGATGTTTTGGGTGTTGAAGTGAATCACTCTCAGCATAGTTAACCATCGACTCTTCCTCCAGACGTACTGTGATAAGTAGTTCCTGTAAGCTTAAGCAGTATATAGTGAATGGGAGTTGTCCTGTATTAAATACTAACTTCCCACCATTCATTGACAGATTTTTATTTGTTCAGAGAGTGGTATAAATTCTGTTGTTTGTCAGCGGTTCCTAATGAAACTGTCTTTGTGCTCAGTGAATTTTAAGTCCTCTGAAATAGCATTAGACTGACCGTGAGTTACCAGAGTTGTGAATTAACTGTGCTCTGCGCTTCCCACTTCACCCCTGCCTGCGCAGTGCCACAGTGTGCCTGCTGCAGTGCATTGCTTGTTCATCCTAGTCTCTGCTCTGCATACTGTGATAAAGATCTTAACCCTTTCTGTTCATAAACATCCTATCTTTTGCATCATCTTGTTGGTTCATTACCCACCATTGCCTTCAGGATTTTTTGAGAGCTTTATCAAGAAGCCAAAGATGGTCGGGGCCCAACGCGAACAGAAGAGGCAGTATTTCTTCTTGTGGAACGTGACCTGGGCTGCATAGAAAGCTCCAGCTCATAAGCAGAGGCCAGGTGTTGGAATGGTTTATGAACGCGGGTTATGCACAAACATAACCCACACAAGCACAAACAAGTTCTCAGTTCCTTTCACAGAAACAACTTACCTGGTTAAAGGTGCGTATTTTGAGTCGTTCAGTCAACATCCAAGCAAATGTGTAATTGAGGCTAAACCTTTGGAGTCCAAGTGAAGGCTTATAGTTTAACAATTCACTGTCAAACAAAACCGTTTCCAAATCTTAGGAAAGATCTTCTGTTCTAAGTAACCTTCACAAAGGCTAGATGCTGGTGGGAACTTTTCTTGTGTGTACGTACTCTGTTCTTCTTACTCCCAGAGGCTGGCTTCTTCCATAAGCCCTAGCAGTCCTGTAAAAACATCATGGGGTTTTTTTTTATTTTGGAAGACTTTGCTGGGTTTTACATCTATGGGAATTAAGAAGATGGAAAAGTGGTTTACTACTATGACACTTTTCAGTGACCAAGCGGCGGCTTTCAAGCCCAGGTTTCACAAATAGCTAGCAAGTCTTGCAAGAGGCTAGCGCCTGCAACAGCCAGTGTGACACAGCATCACGCCCTTCACAGGTGGTTTGCGTGTGTCACACAGTGTATGGAAAGGAGTGAGACAAAGTGAACCCAGGGCAGAGAGAGACAGAGGAAGTGGGTTCAGAGGCAAAGCAAAGCGTGGGAGAGTATTTGAGTGGTGGTGACAAGAAAGGTGTGAGCTATGCCTGCTCCTGGGGTAAGTTTACACCTTTTGCTGCTCACAGCCTCACCTCAGATTTTCTGTAGGAAATCTGATAGCAACATGCTGATGGCTGGCCCCTGAGGTCGAAGGGTATGTAGCTTTGACTGCCGAGCAACAATAAAAGCCTGTGTTGGGCTCAGCACTGTGTGAACACCCTGTGGCTCTTGCCTCTCATTTCAAGTATCTAACCCGAGCATGACTCATGGCCTGAAGAGTACAGGGACAGAGGGGAAAAGGGGAAGTGAGTTGGGGGTGAGACTGAGTGTGAGCAAGCATGGTGCAATTCAGAACACCAAAATAAAGACTTACCTTGTGTAACTGCCTCTCTGAGACAATTCAGTGGTGGGTTGGGAAGACACAGCTGGAGTCAGGCCTTCTGAACTAATGCTTTGAAAATCTTTGTAAATCACCAGGGACTTATCAACTCCGAGTGATAAACATTGCAGAGAGTGTGGCTGCAGGTTTGAACGTGGATGTGTTGTAAAGCGATAGCCAAGTTGGTGCAGAACAACAGCCGTGGGATCTGCAGGCTCAGGGGAGTGGATGGGTAGGCAGAGCCTGTCCCAGGTACCCGTAGGGATGGGAGCCCCTTAATAAAGGGGCAACAGCATGTACTTTGGTTGAGTGTACCCCTCTTGTAGGTTGTGAGTGATGTGGAACAAATTTGGAGCTAGAAATATATAAAACCTCAAGAACAGGGCCAAGAAAACCAACAACATCCTGGATTCTATCAGCAATAGTGTGGCCAGCAAGACCAGGGCAGGGATCCTCCCACTGCACTCGCAACTGCTCAGGGCACACCTCAAATAATGTGTTCTGTTTAGGGCCTCTCACTCCGAGAACGACATTGAAGTGCTGAAGTGTGCACAAAGAAGGGCAATGAAGCTGGTGAAGGGTGTGGTGAACAAGCCTTAGAAGCAGCGACTGGGAAGAATGGAGTTGTTTAGCCCAGAAAAAAGGAGGCTGAGGGGACACTCTATCACTCTCTACAACTTCCTGAAAGGAGGTTGTAGGGAGGTGGCGGTTGGTCTGTTCTCCCAAGTAACGAATAATAGGACTAAAGGAAACAGCCTTAAGTTGCACCAGGGGAGGTTTAGGTTGGATATTAGGAAAAATTTCTTCAGAGAAAGGGTTATCAAGCACTGGAACAGGCTGCCCAGGGAAGTGGTTGAGTCACCATCCCTGGAGATGTTTAGAAGATGTTTAGATGTGGTACTTATGGCCATGGTTTAGTGATGACCTGGCAGTGCTGGGTTAAAGGTTGGACTTGATGATCTTAAAGGTCTCTTCCAACCAAAACAATTCTATGACTCTAATGCTTCTAAAAAATGGGATGTGCTTGCTTCCTGTTTAAGCAGACATCTGTCGAAATTCTGCAGCAATATAATCAGATGTTCAGTCGCCATTTACCAGGAACAATACTAGCAAGCCTTAGGAGTTACGAGCTTGATTCTACTTTTGTTGAAATGAAGACTATCTTTGTCACTAACAGTACCAGACCATGTCTCATGTGATTATTTCTCTGGAAACTGTTGCAGAGGTTGTCTGACTGCACTTTTACATTTGAATAAAGAACAAATATGAAACCAGTCTTTAGATTATCTATATATTCTAGCTATTCAAGTCCACAGCTAGACAATCCTCCTGAGGGATCGTAACTGTAATGTTCACAATGTGGCAATCTGAGCTCATCAGCCACAGGCAAGGTGACACTTCCATTTACTTTGGAGTAGATAGGCCAAACCAGTATTACTCCAGAAGAGCATGTTCTGCAACAAGGCTGAGATTATCTGGCCCAATGTCACAATGGAAAAAATTGAGCTTTGGTTTTGCGATATGAAGTCTTGTAGCACTTGAGAGAACAAAATAGCATGACAATCTTTGAGATGATTCTTTGGTTTTCACAGTACCAATATTGAATTCAACCAGTTATTTCCTTGAATGCTTACACTCATGAGATGTTTTTTCACATTTCTATTACCTCAAAATCAAGAACTCCAGCAGTCTCTGCTGTCTGCCACTTTGGCTTCTGCCACACGATCAGGAAGGACAGGGTAGCACCGTTACCCTGTGTAGATTGTGAGATTTGTTAATGTCTTTTAAAAAACCAACCAAACAAAACAACCACAACCAAAACAACCTATAAACCCCAGAGTCTATATAGACAGTCAGATTTGTGTTGAATTTGATTTTTCCTTCTTTCCTGATACTTCCAAATTTGGTCTGTTCCCAACTCTCTGCTCTTAGTGATCAGAAAGGCACAAGACTCTTCTTCACATGGCTCCAGAAGTCCATGGTTAACTGGGGATTAAATACTGAGGCACAAGATGGAGGATGGTCCATCCCAGCTTTTGGTGCAGTAGCAAGAGAGCGCTGCAAGAGAGCACACCTTAATTTTTCTACAGCAGACCAGGAAGGATTAAAAGCTTCCTATGTTATACCAAATTTATCCTTCAAGGAATTGAGGTCTTTGAGTATAATATCAGTATGCCAGTTGATTCATAGAACTCAGGTAAGTGCTGAACATGTATTTGTATGGGAAGAATAGCAAGACGCTTTAGCTGGGTGCTATTGGTTCTGAGCATTTTAATTGCTACTTCATCAAATCTATAAATAATGAATTCTTTAATTTGTAGTAGTTTAGGAGTTAACAAATTTGGTTAACTTTTCAATTACTCCCATTGAAAAGAATTACGAAGTGTATTAAAAAAACCTTATGCGCTACATAACTCTGGATTTAAAAATATATCCTTGATGCTTGTTGCCACCAAAATCCATACTTATAAGATTAACTTACTTTCAGAGCACATCTACTTAAACAAGAGCGTGTACCGTATTTCAAGTCATAACACTTCACAAGCGTCAGATGTCAGGAACCCCTAACTCAGCACATCGTCTCTTTCCAGGAAACTACTCAACTGGGAAAATCCCTGGGCTAGAAAGTCAAATTTAAGTGCTTTGTAAATTCTGCAAAAGGAACCTTGTACCACCCAAGAAGCTCCTCCAGTGCACTCCCTGACTTCTGAGTTAAAGATTAAGGCAGGGGAATGATGCCTTACCCACTCCATGCACAGATTTCTGACACTGATGACCAGGAATGCCCCAATCTCGACAGAAAACGTCACACTGCCTAAATAAGAGATGTGTTGTACTTTGTGCTTCCTTTTGTTTCCGCATGCCTCACTAGTGGTAGCAGCCCTGCACTGAAGCTTTGGTAATAAATAGAGAACTACACTGACCAGAATTTCATGCCTAGAAATGTTTTTTATTTTATTCAGAGCACAAGATCCACCAGGGAAATCCCTGGACTTGAAACTGCAGGATTTAATTCTATGAATGTGGTTATCTAAAGTCTGTGTTGTCTTGCAGCATTAGCTTCACCTAGGAATAGCATAGTAATGAGCACTGTGTGTATGGGTGTCACATTAAGAGGCTGTGTGAACGGAGGCAGAACTTTCACCAAATTACTTTTTCAGCCTTACTTCATTATTTAAAGCCTAGTAGTTAAGAAGCCATAGTCTGGGACTGTGAGGAATGCTGATGGGTTTTGCAGAGAATTCAAGCTGCTTGAGGAACCCTACACAGAAATTATCAAGACTGTACCTGCCCACCACAAACCAGTTAGTGTTGCTGGCAAACCATTTTTTATATTATTCAGTTGCAGTCCTGGCCACCAGAGCACTTGGTACCTTGGTAGGGATTGGACTACTACTATTTTAAAGCCAAGACCATAAATTAGTCTTTTATTCAAAAATGAGGACGAACACTTGCTTTTTCATAGTGCTGGGGGAAGTAAAGCAAAGAGTTTATAGTTCATTCTGATTTGAATCCAAGTTGTGGCACTGAGAGTCAGAAAAGAGCTACATGTCAGGCACCAAACCCCTCAGAGAGATCCAGGGGCCAGGGTTAAGTCTCTATGTCCTCATCCTCCCAGTTTACCCTTTTTCTCTCTACCTAAGAAGCAGGCACTGATTTGTGCCATGTAATGACAAAAGCTCGAGAAGAAGCTTGGAGCCCCAAATTTTCCAAAGGTCTAGGGCCCTCTGATTTACTTTTGGCTATAGGAGGTCTGATTCCTTATAAGCAACCAGGCACTGATAGTGTAGTTAGTGTTGTGTACTTTACATTTGTGTCAAAACGTTGCTGATAGCACCTGATGTGGTCTCAGAACCCTGCTCACACCTGCTTGATGGTACCTGCTGTGATGATGATGGCAGGACAGGGCTCTGCCAGGTCAGGCAGTGCAGGCAGGGAGGACACTGGGTGACATCAGATGAAGAGCTGGACGTGCACGCTGAAGATGCTGCTCAGCAGAGCCTCTTATGGTCAAGAAAGCTGTGGTGAGTAACACACCAGAGACTGCAGCATAGCACTCCAGCCTCTGTCCTCAGCAGAGGAAACTAGTAGTGGAGTAAATGCACTGTTATTAGAGCTTACATAGTATTTACAGTAGTACTTTAATTAGGATTCACATTATTCTTGTAATCTATCATGAGAAGTTTTTTGTTACTTTTTGTTGTTACTCTGTGACATGGCTTTGGATTTTATTTTTTTTTTTTAATTGGTCCTTTTTTGTTGTTTGGTGGGGTTTTTTCACTTACCATCATCAAAACAGCCATCTTTGGTGACATCTGGATGGCATGACTGTTCACACATAAGCTTGTGAGGTTTCATCCATCAGAAGATAGTGACTTCCTCCTGCAGATAACAAACAAGCCAGATTATGCAATTTCTGGGTAGATAATGTTAACAAATTCTTGTCAGTATTGTCTGGGCTCATATACAGGAACAGTGTATCAGAAACATGGCAGTAATTGTAGTCTGGTTGCTCTCTCACATTACTGAACTACATTTTTCACTAGCATAAACCCATTTAAGACCGTACAACCAGCTCGGTTTTAAAAATGACAAGTGTTTAGGCAGAAAAGCTAGTTTACAGACACTGAAATGCTAACTCATGCCACTATCTTAGACTCAATGCTGAGTAAATGTCTGCTTCCTGGTTACTGTCAGTGGTCTGTACTGTGGTGTCAATATCAGTATCTGTAACGGAGATAGACAACAAGGCACAGAGTGAGACCATTAACTGGGGTAAATGCATAGAACAGAATCATAGAATGGTAGGGGTTGGAAGGGACCTCAAAAGATCATCTAGTCTAACCCCCCTGCCAAAACAGTGTCACCTAGAGCAAGTTGCACAGGAATCGATCCAGGCAGGTTTCGAAAGTCTCCGAAGAAGGAAACTATGCAGCCTGTCTGGGCAGCCTGTTCCAGGGCTTTATCACCTTCACAGGAAAGATGTTTTTCCTCATGTTGAGGTGGAACATCCCATGTTCCAGTTTATGTCCTTTACCCCCCATCCTATCACAGGGCACCGTTGAAAAGAGACTGGCCCCATCCTCTTGGCACTCACCCTTTATACAATTATAAACATTAATAAGATCACCTCTCAGAGGTCTCTTCTTCAGGCTAAACAGACCCAGGTTTTCCAGTCTTTCTTCCTAAAAGAGACGTTCCAGTCCCCATTGTCATGGTCCAGATGACTAACTCCAGGGAGAAGTGTGGATACTGAACACTTAATCTCTATTGTCTCAGACCTAGCTGCACATGCAAGATGCCACAGTTCTCAAATCAGCAGGACCTGTCTTAGGGAGTAAAATTATGACTTGACTAGTGGAGGTCTCAAAACGATGGAAGGTCTGTAACATGTTGTAACTTGGCCTGTGGAGTTAGAAAAGTTTGGGGAATCCTGCTATCATTTCTGCAGCACTGAGTGTGCCTACTTCTCTGCATTTCCCTGTGGGATGTCCTCTCTAGCATGTGCCTGCAGAACTGTGCCACTGTACAATGCTCCTTGGTCCCTTCCCACACAAGCCACATAGGTGTCTACTGCGCTGTTCAAGGTGGAGGCATGAATGCTTGCCTGGGAGCTATGGTCTCCTACTTCTGGTGGCACTCCCACCTAATTCGCAGCTAGTCAAGAGCTGGGTTATGGAAAAAAGTTTGCGTGCATGTATGGGAGATTAAGACCTTTTTTTGGCTACTATTTTCCAGCAATTGTTAAAACAGAGAGCAGGTAGAAGGGCAACAAATCTTGCTAGTGTGAAGGAAAGAGCACATCACAGCTGGTATTTCCTCACAAGCTGGACGAGAGGATCTTTGCTGGGAGATCTGAAGAACTGATGTCAAAATATGTTTGATATAACCAATACATGCTACCGCGTCTATTTAAGATAATTCTTGATTATATGCTAAACAGCGATCAAGGGTCAAGTGAGTGGTGTACTCAAAGGTATCAGTAACCTGAAGCCAGTATGGAGAAAAGCATCGCCTGCCTAACTTCCCAGCTAGGAAAAAATCACCATCCCATTTCAAAGGAAATACTTGGAAGGACAAAGAAATCTCTCTGCTGGGACAGACCTCAACTATGTGGATGTGGAAATAACCACAAACCATGTAACAGCCAAACTTCCCAGTGTGGATTGACAGCCTAGCTTGCCGTGACGCAGGAGTACAGCTAGTTAAGTGCACTTCGGGAGAAAGGTTCAGGTATTTGCAACCCTGAGATTTTTGTGCTATCTCTGAGGCAGAGATCTACAGAGCTGGCAGCCAAACAGCTGAAGAAGGGAGCCTTGTGGAGAAAAGATGGTCCTGTTTCAGCTAAACCAACAAAAGCAAACAGCTCTCACATAAACCTTCATGCCAGAGTGCCTGAGAGAAAAGCTTTGCCTAATTAACAGCAAAATTAATATTAAAGTGTACAACCCCTAAGTATGGTAATGAGCCTAACGAAGTACATGCTAAAAATACATGACTATGTTACTCAACTCCCCACCCAAATCATGCTAAACGTCACCTAGAAGGCAGGGACAGACAGCATCAGGACATAAAAAATCATAAGGGCAACCACACTTCACTGAGTGGGACCTAGCACGAGTGGGAGGTTGAAGACGAAAATCCAGCAAAGACAGTCAGCAGACTGTGCTCCTCTTTCCTCCACCCAGGACAGGGACAGATTCTTGGTAAGAACTGTGCCTTTACTGTACGGTGTATCTTTTATTTCCAATATCTATTAGTGCCCTTACTCAGCCCTGTGCCTCCAGCTGCATTTGATGTTACCTGGGAATTATCTGTCGCTTTAATAAATCAAACCTACTTGTTTTAGTGTTTAGACTGTCTCAATGTAAGTACTTAGCTGGCCTCTGAAGCAGAGCTCTCAAACCTGCTTTTTGACTTTGCAAAACTGCTCAGTGAAGCCCTTGGGCTCTGGCAGGCAAACTTGCACCCTTAACACACCAGCCATTAATGTCATTCGCATTCCTTCTTGAAAGGAGTAGAGATGATGTTAGGGAGTGCCTTTTGATCCCTTACTTGGAGCTGAGTTTGAAGAGGCCTCTCATGCTTATGCCTTCCTCCCTTCTGTAAACTCAAGGTGTTGTTTATGGGCAAAAAGAAAGAACACCTTTGATATAAGTAAAGCCAATAATATATTGTTAATAGAAATCTGAAGAGTCTATAATTGCTAATCCAAATCTAATTGTTACAGAAGAAGAAAAAATAATAATGCAGTTAAAATATTTCAATATGGGGATAAGTGTCAATTGAATTATTGACAAACCAACTAAAATTGTAACACATACCTAATTTCTATCTATTTTGAGGGCATTATGCTCACTCTTCCATTGTTCCTCTAAGACTTACAGTGATCATCTTCAGCCTGCAGAAATGACTTAACACTGTGAATCTTCAGTTTCTCGTGTCCTTTGTTGAGAATATCATCATGCTGATGCTCTAGGACCTACTTGAGGTCATTTGTCTGTGTTTCCCAACATGCATTTACACCTATCTCTTTGTATCACTGGTGTGTAGCTCTGTGTTACAGAAGAATTTATTGTATGTAGTGTGTTTCACAAATGCTAAAGGCTATTTCTTTGTTCTCTTGGCTACCCCTATAACTAGTTTTGTCCAGCTCCAGGTTTGCATTTCTCTAACCGACCACTGATGAGGAGGTGTGGGGTCTGCAGTGCTGAGCTTGTGCCCCAGTTTTTCTCATTTCATGCCTGTACTGCTCGAGGCTGCGTTCTGCGTCTCCATTTCTCAAGGCCTCTGCAATTGTATCAGTCTGATATCTCTCAGTCCTGTATTAGTCATAAACATCTCATTATACACAGAATCCCTGTTTGTTACTGGCATCTATATAAAAATGCATCATACGAAGATAAACAAAATTAAAACAAATTACTATTGGTAGCTGGTCAGTAAGAGAAATTGCTGTCAGAGAAGGAAGTATAACAAAGCTACAGCTGCATTAGGAAAAGCTCATGACAAAGCAAACCCAGCAGGCCCCTGCCCAGAAGCTCTGCAGACTCACCACAGTGCTCGTGGCCTGTTGCTAGCCACAGCAGTGGCAGGGCTACACTGCTGCACTTCATGAGCTTTTCTCACCTGCCTCTCAAGCAATAAGGTGTGTCATCGTGTGGAGGATTTCTTTACATTTTTATGATGTAGCATGTCAAAAGCAAGTCCATACATCTCTGGTTGAGTGATCACTGATGAAAGAGGTTATCCAGACCCTGGAAGTTACAGAGATCAGTAGCTATGAGTGGAGCAGCAAAGCAAGAAACAGCTCTTGGAATTTTTTAACCTCCCACATCACCCTGCACTGAATTGAGCTTTCAAAGCACACAGGTTTCAGTACCACTAGTACTATGCTGCCAAACTGGAGTCAAAGGTTTGAATCATTTGTGCCAAAGGCATGAGAAAATCTTGCTTGTAAAATAATTTTCTCAACAGTATGATTTTTTCATTTTAGTGGTTTGCAGTACACAAGGGGTAGCAAGCAGATGGAAATAGTTTATATGCACTCCTTCATGTGAATTCTTTAAAATTAAGGGCTTTTAAAGTAATATCCATTTGGCTTAAGTCTTTAATGCCACCATAACAGACAGAGACAGAACAGACAGAACTGTATAGAAAGACATATCTGATTTGATTTCCAAAACCGCTGTGTGGGTGGAAGGAAGCCTATAAGATTAAGATCATGTGCAGCTTCTAAAAGGAATTCTCCATATTTCATTCCATGTTAAGAAACATTAAAAACCAAAAAAAAACCCCAAGCAAGCAGAATTTTAAAACTAGGGTAGATGTTTTGCTTTGCTTTGTTTTGAATTTTCCGTATCAAAAGCTAGAGGGGAAAGAGAAGCACCTTTGCATTTCATTGTTTGAATGATGGCTGGCTCATAATGTGCAGTAAGATCCATGCCAGGGCCAAAGCACTTGGGGTTTATCAGAACTGGTGTCTATGTTTAGGGGTTTCAGGGCCAAACCCCATGGGACAGATTTGATTTTTCCCCTCTCTCCCCCTCCCTCTCCCTGCTCAGGGAAAAGATAGGCACAGGGAGCAATGAGTAAACAGAATGGGATTGCATGGAATTGGAAGTTAAGAATGTAATTTTAACAGATAATGAAGGATATTAAGAGGAAAAGGGATATACAGAGAGGTTTAGGTAAGGGATATAGATATATATATACACAAAACCTTATCTCGGATGGTGATGAATTTTCCCCACAACACGTGGATACAGGCCCTGCCACCCCTGGGATGAGCAGCGACCAACACAACCCATGAGCAGGAAGGGAAAAGGGTTGCCCAAGATTCCTGCCCCCTTTATATAGGCAAAGGCAGGAGAAGGAAGGGAATATATGACCCTCTGACCCCATAGGTTCCTAGAGTCACTACCTGTTCCCCCTCTAACCCTTAAACCACAACAGCCGGACATTTTGAATTCCCTGAAACTGCACTGCATAAAGCTTTTCCACCAGAAATTTCAGAGGTGTTTTTGCCCTAATTTATAGTGAAAAGCAAACACAAGTCGCCTTTGAGATGGAAAATCCGTGGTACTCCTCCTCTCCACTGCCAGCAGACTTGCTCCCCCCGCCATTGCTAAATTGGAAATGAGCTTGAGCTACAAGGACTGCAGCATCTAGCCTGTTATTTAGGTCTCAGTGATATCTGAAAAACACTACTTCTGCTGCCAAACCCCAGAGAAAGTAGAGTTTGGCAATTTCTCCTAGTTAGCGTTTACAAAGCTGCACAAGCTGTAGTTGCAATCTCCTGTCTCAGTGGTCTGATTCATCCCGTAGTGAAGAATATGCCCAGACTGGGTGCTGGAGGATGATACTGGAAAAAAACAAACCAAAAGCCAAGCTGTAGGAATCCAGGAGACAGTGGAGAAGGAATCTATCTTCATAGTTATTCCAGACACATGTCCTGTGAGAGCATTGGGCTCAGATCAGTACTTCAGACTGTGATGACAGATTCCCCATCTCTCTGCTAAGTGTTATGAATGTTTGTGAGTTTAGTCTTAAGAAGAGGAGAC
>WEIS01083291.1:347-15871 GCA_013389965.1 Todus mexicanus
GGCTTTTAGCACAGTTTCATCCACACAAAACATTTCTGCTGGCACGGGTATGTGTTTCAGGAAGGCCTGTGGGAATCTGCAGCGTAATCCCAATCCTTAAAGAAAAGTACTTCTTAATCTGTTTTGAAAGATCAGGCCATCACCCTCTGAACAGCGATCGTATTATGTGTGCACTCTGCACAGTGCCGAGGAAATAACAACGGACAATTATCCTTAAATGTCTTCCTGGGAGACTACAGTGCGAACAGAGAAAGCAGCAGGAACCCACACAGGTACGTGTATATTTATGTGGTGTAGGAATAACCTGCCCAATAAAACTGCTGATACATCTTTGGCCCTGATGGTCACAAAGCAGGAAAGACTCAGTGATCCACAGAATATCTGACACACATAAGACCACGTAATAGGCTGACAACAGATGAAGTAGAATTTTTAAACGATCATGTTCTTGCTAGCCTACGAAGTTGCATTTTTTCACTTCTTCCTTGATCTGTGCACACAAGGTTATGAATTCATTTTTGCCTATTCTGCTACCATCTAAAAACCAGTAATCCAATGTTAAAGAAAAAAATAAACAAATGCAATTTTAAAGTAAAAAATATAATCTGGTTCTGTTCAAAGGGAAGATTTTGTCTTCAGGTGCAGTAAAAGGTAGGGAATTCTGAATAATAACATAATTGATAAGCATAAAAATGCTGCATGAAAATGAAAGAAGGGTTAGTGGGACTTTCACCCCATTTGAAGTACTTTGAAATAGGCTACACAGAGCAGGCCCTTAAATACAAAGACAATCTATTTGACATATTATATTGTCCTTTATTTTATCCTGCTAAGACTGGATGCTGCACTTGAATTTGCTTGAGCAATATGAATACTGTATTATTAACGTAACAGAATGCAGTGATGCAAAGTAACTGCTTCCCAGGAAAAACACGTAATACTAACAAGCTCCACGATGGGACCCGAGACACTCGTTTGCTCAAGTACTCTTCTCGCGTTCAACTTTCTAATTATTTAATTATAGCTCCCAGGTTTGCTGTACCCCGTTAATTTATTTCAGAACACGCTGTGTCACTTTGAAGCTGCTAAGCACACAGCATTACAGAAACCCTGTCGCTAGCTTCTTGTATAGACTACGCCATCCCTAAAACATTCATCCTCTTCATTGAAAAAGTTGTGCAGTCTTCCTGCCCCCAGCTACTTGAAACTCCAGTGACAAGTACCATCTGCGTTAGGAATTGTCACGACATCCTGAATTGTGTCTATAGAAACAGGTTTCACAAGGGCAATGGTGCGAAGTGCTTGAACCTTGAGCACCAGAGAACCGACGGTGTATCTGCCGGCTGTTGACTAACAGTAGGTGTCAGATGGTAACAGAGAGCAGAGAAAGTTAATTCACAGCACTGGAGAGCATTACTCATGCTGCATGGCCACAGTTAAGTTCTGCCAACATACTCAAGATACAGATAATAAATCTTGGGCTCTCTGGCTTCCCTTCTTCCTCCCACCTTTCAGGAAACACACGCCCAGGCACACTTCAAAAGTAACAGAGAGGAGCAGTGTTAGGAATCCAGGTTAAAGAAACTCCGTGTCGCTTCAACACAAAAAGAAGCCAAACAATCCGAGTTAAACAAAAAGAGAAAGTTAGTAAGTCTTACTCCACAAACTCCTGCTAACAGCACCTGTGCCACTATAGGCTTCGCCATCACTGAAGCGCTCATCATCAGAGTGCTTAAAGGCTGTACAACACAGAAATCGTTTGAGAGAAAGGAATACCCTGAATTAATCCTCTAGAAGCAGAGACACGAACTAGGCTTTGTGGATTTAAAGATGGTTAAAAGGTAGTTTAAAAGATTAGGAGAAAATTCACTGAAGTAAAAATAAGGCTATAAGCAATTTAAAGGTCGTTTATCACAATAATTACACAAGGAGTTGAATGTTTTTCAAACTGAGAAAATGCAGCAAAAACATGCCCGAGAGAAAGAATTCCACTGATCATGATGCAGCAGACAATAATTGATTTTGAATCACACTAGTTTGCTTTCTCTTGCAGCTTGGCAAGCATCAAAAAAAAGTAGTATCTGGAGCCTAAACGTTGTTATATTCTCAAGAGCGTAACTCATTTATCAGTATAAACCCCATTTCAAAAAGTAATACAAGTAGTTTAGGAACATGAACACCATTAACTTCCACTTCCATTTAGAACCACAAGTGCATTTGTAAAAGAAAAGACCCAACCCTGTAACCCATGTTCTTAAATCCCAAAGACTTTAAAAAATGAGTCTATACTAATTAGTCTACTCTACAAATGATTTGCATGACATTATACTGACCATAGAGTGGCACATATATAAGATACTACGATATTAATTAACACTGCCAAGAGTAATGAAGAACCTAGGAGGATCTTGCTAATGTGTGTACATTTATTGGATGCCATTGTGATTAAAATTTATAAGAAGTCATCTGCGGACTTTTAGAAAGGGATGTTTTGAAGCTATTTCCTTAATTGTGTGCTGTATAAAACTGCAGGACTTTCTCAAGCCCTCTAGAAGTTCACAGAAATTCTCCTGGGACTTAACTAAACGGTACAACAAACACCTCCTCTTGGTACATACAATAGACAGGGAGACTCAAGTGCCAAACTTATTAGCGTGTCATTACTTTATGTCACGCCGCATGTATCCATGATTTGTGTGTGCCAAAAGCTGCCTCAAGGGAACAGTCTCCTCACCTTCCACTTTCTGCATCTTTTTACACAAATGTTACCGATTAGGTAGAACTTCTAGATACATCTATTGGAAGTAGGTGGCACTGAGCCAGAAAAAATTACTGCTCAAACTCCTCTTTATGGGAGGGTCAAACTCAGCTTTGGGACAGCTCTACAGATTTTAAATTCTGAAGTTGGGATGTTGATTTGGTTCCGATAAGCTTTCTCTGAAAATAATGCAGGGGTCCAGGGTTTTGATTTGGGCCATCTTTTGTCATCTTTATTCAAATGTTGTAACAACTACTACATTATTAAACCCAGGCCATTACACGGAACTTCATTTCAAGCACTGCAAAGTGAAGATGTCAAAGTCCTTAAGCAGCTCCCTTGAGCCTATGACAGGTTATGTAAGGGACACGGAATAGAAACTTAGCAAAAGTTGCTCACCTTCTTCATCTGAAACATCCAGGACCTCAGTCATTGTCTCAGGCACATTTAGCTTGTGTTTCTCTGTTACAGTCTGCAAAGACAGAATCAGCAATCCTCAAAACACCAAAAGCAGCAGCAGAGTTTACAGCAGGATATTTTCAACAGCAACAGCACTGGGATCTACTGAGACATATCACAACATGTTTCCCCTTCCCCTAACTTTATTTTTCATCCTTCCTCCAGAAGCTCTCATTTGCAATCATATATAACATAACATTTATTCTGGCAGAAAAATACCAAAAAAATAAAGATAATGAGCTGGTCAGAGGAATACAAGAAAGGAAAGCTCTCAGGAAATTTACTTATAAATGGTGCATGGAGAACAATTCACCTCAGTGTTTCCAAGATGATTTTTACATGAATTAGGTAATGTCTAAGAAGAGCTTCAGAAAGTTGTATGTGGCATATGGAAATTATTAAATCGTAAACCATTTGGAAATGAGGTTATGAATGACATGAAATTTTTAAACTAAAAAAAGATGTGATGAATTTACACAGATTACTTGAAACATTTCTTCAGACACCACCCAAGTTCCTACACTGCATATTAAAGATATCCTTTCCATAAATCATGTACATCAGGGGAAAAAATAAGTTGTTTGAAGATTCTGATATATTTTGTACCCATCCTTTTAGCAGCAAGATACAGACTGGAGAAGGAGATGAAGAATATAATGAGAGAAACTGTAGGAAGTGCACAGTGTGGAAAAGTTGTCTGCAGGAAACTCATCAGCGTGTTACAATACAGGAGACAAAATGCCAAGGACTTAAAGAAGAGCAGTGATCAGAACAGTACTGGTTACAAGAGGAAAGGAAGTATTTCCCTCGCTCCATCCTGATCTGCAGCCAGTCAGCTGAACTGAGGAGCTGTGGAGGGGAGTCGAGCCCTTGCCCTTTGAGGTATGGAGGAACAGATGCGGACAGGAATGTCAGGAGGCCACGTGTCTTGTGAAACTCTCACTGAGGTAGCTCTTCACTCCCCATTGGGGATGGTATCTATCAAGCATAAATTAACATTACATGCGAAAGTAGTGAAAGCACACACAACCTAGGGGATAATTAATGTCAGCCAAATCCTGAGCCCCTTATGCAATATGCTTTTGGGAAAATGCCCATTGATATCCTGCAGTTCATGCTGCACAAAACTTACCAGGTATTTCCCAAATCTGTTTCACGCTTCTCTATCCCTAGCAAATCGACGAAGATGGGATTCCTGATTATTATAAGATACCGCACTTTCATAAATAACAGAGCTACCAACAGTGGCTCTAGTGACTCTGGGGCTGCAAATTGCAGGGAATCTGGGGCTGCCAATGTCATGCCAAGGGGAGCACAACAATGCGCCACAAGTACTCCCTCCACACTTTCCACATCCCACGGCACCCCAACCTCAAAATCCTGTTCTCGCTACCATTAGGGTTAGGGTTCAGAAAGGCAGAGAGCCTACAGCTCCAGGGACATGCAAAAGGCATGCCAAGGGGAGCACGGCACTGCAAAGCTGCCCTTTGCTTCAAATGGCAATCCCAATTAGGCCTCCTAAATTCACTCTTACCCATAATTCAAGACAATGAATTATTTCTGTTGTGGTGTCTTTCATAACACACGTTCTGTGTTGAAAATTAGTTTACATTCACCGAGTGCCTCCACCAATATGTCGTGACTTTTCCCTCCTGCATTCCCACAGCTCTCCTCAGATAGAAATGTCAGGCAGCAGTTGGGTGACAAAGCCACGACGACAGATGGGGAGGATGTTATTGTTCACGTGACGCTGACCTCGTCTCTTCAACAATGCAGCACTAAGTTAACAAATACTTCGATCTGCAGACCCCAGTAACTAGGGTTTATTTATCATGATAGCGATTTATTCATAAGTTTGGTTTTTACAAGCCCCTGCAGAACAATCTGGCCTCAGCTTAAGGCTCTCAGACATTATTATTTATTTACAAAGAAGTAATGATACTTTATTTTACCTCCTGGTTTTTTCGTCAGCCAGAGAAAATCACTACATAATTTAAAAATTGAAACAAAGTTTGGAAACCAGAATCAATAAAGTTTGTGTGTTCGTGCGCGTGCATGCGCATGTTTCAGAAGAACAAAAGATTTGTAATGCTATCTCCGGAACACTCAACTCAGCCACTCATTAATTCTACATCAATTCCCAACAGAAGTTGTGAATTGATGTTTTTAAATGAACTTTTCACATAATACTAGATTTTTTTTTATTGGTAGGCACATCAGAAACGTCATATACTCTCAAAATTTAAAATCCCTATCTAGTCCCATGAATGGCTCACTTCGAGAGGTATCACTGAGCACTCTGCAAACTCCCTATTGTTTAGCGCCACTAAGAATTCAGTTGCAAACTTCAGTTTAGGTTTCTGTATTTAAGACTTTCATTGTAGGGCCAGACTTTCACCTGGTGACATAGAATAATTCAGATATATAATTCAGGTATGTCAACCTCTATGTGTATTCAGGAACTACTTATTCAAGCACAGTATACTGGAAACAACCCCAAAGCTCCTCATATATTCATTTGTCCACAGGAAGACTATTCTTTTTTTGTATAAATATCCCAGAAGTTAATCGCATAGCAAACCGTTGAACATTCAGCTTCTGATTTATTTCCTATTCATCGCCAATCAGTGAGTAAAAGTAAGTGCACTTTACTCTCTCTATTGCTTTATATTCTTGTGGTTCCGCTAATAATGACGCTTAATGCAAGTAAGAGGAAAATGTGTTCCAAGTTAGACCAAAGGTTTTGGCACCAAAGATCTCTTCTTCATCTCAGATGCCAGTGACTTGAATATCAATAAAGCATCAGCCTGTCTAACAACCTCCGTGCATCACTCGGCGACAACCTTAGAGAATGAAGCAGCCATGGTGACAGCACCTTGTTCTCAGGGCTAAACGCTCTGTTCTGGTTTGGTAACACCAACCTCACCATCTGGAGAACTTCACTGCAGGGAGCGCCTACAAGTGCCTGTTATTTATCCCTCCTTTTCAGGATTTGTTCTAAATTATGGTTAATTGACACTCCCCACTGTGAACGCAAGCACCAGAGGGTTATATTCTATATATCCCTGAAGTACAAGATTCAGACAAGTTCACAGCTGAAAGTTCTGCTGAGTTTCTCGAGGGTTCCCACGTGACCTATAAAAGCAGTGCTTTGTATGCAGCCCCAGGTCAGGATTTCAGATTGCTCGACTCGCAAGCATTAGAGGTCAGCTATGCAAGTAAGGGTCAGTATTTGATTCAGTCCTAAACCCCAAGCACCTGGTATTTGCTACAAAAATCCATTACCCTCAAAGTTTAAAGAAACGTTTATCCAAAATAAATAACTCACAGGTGTCTTTTCATCATGTAATCCCTGTTCCTACAAAGCATCGAATATGTATGACAAGGTACAACTCCTTGTTGCTCCACAGTGCAACGAAATGTATGATAAAAAGGAAGTTACAACTTACATCAGGCCTGAAAGGAAAAAGCGTGCCAGGACCCAGCACAGAGAACAGCAGAGGTGTCAATTCAGGCTAAAAAAATTACACTTTTGAAAATAGCTAAAGTTTCTCGAAATATTTTACCCAGGTTTTGTTTTTCTTAATCCCTGAGTAGATATATATGTTTACGAACGTACACGGGTGATGTGCTGTGTGACTAAACTGACTAAACAAGAGCACAAAATACATAACAACAAAACCACACAGTCTATGTTAAGAGATTTCTGGAATTTTGCTGGAATTCCTTGTCCAAACCTGACTCAGCCTGATCTTTGCAGGTCATTAATAAATTATGGCTCACTCTATTTGTAACCTTATGCCGTGTTTCTTTTATTCCATCTTTCTCGGTTAATATCAGTGGGACTCGCTGTCAGCATGCGACAAAAGCAGAATTATTTTTCCCATTTCTTTATCGGAGACTGGATTTCTCCCCTTCCTTGAACCTTCCCCCTGATTGAGTGGTGGCACCTTTTAAGTAATCTGTGGATCTTTGTGTCTCTGAGCTCCTAAATGACACCTAGATCCATCAGGTTTTCTAGACTCCTTATCTTTCTTGCATTAATTAAAAATTTTTTTACAAGCACGGCCTTACAACAGTGTTTCAAGAGAAAATGCAGTAATGGAAATTTAAATGAATTTCTGAAACGATGCATTCTTTGACCTAATGTCTTCCCTTCCTACCTGCTAAAATACTTGTAAGATGGGAGGTAAAAGTCCAAGAAGAGAAAACCCTCCCCGCCCAGAATGTCAGAATACATCTGTTATTCCTGGTTAAAGCAACAGTACCACCTTGCTGATGATCAGCATATGCTATTCACAAAACCTGAAGTTGAAATGCGAGCTACCAAGAGTGTGGAGGACTGAAAGGACTGAGCACGTAAGAAAAGATTCACAAATAATTTGGAAAAACAGGATCTCTTTGAACTGAAAGTGGCTTGAGTAAGGAGGTGATTTATGTGATTCAGAGCCATCTAAGTGAGAACCATAATGCTTGGCCCCAGGCCATGGCTGGTCCAGTCCTAACGTTGTGGTGTGCTGCAAGGCTGAGCCTCAGGAGGTGTCACAAGTGTGGAAGGATGAGGACAGAAAAGGAGAGGTGAGAAGAGAAACAGGACAGGATCTAAACAGCAGTGCACAAACTTCTGGGAAGTTCAGGCTTGCAGCTCAGAAAACAAAGTTCTACTCTGCTTTTGAATAGTTGTTTTCGATCTGCACTCGCATTTTTGTTACCTAGCTCAGAGAAGCCTGTTGTGTTGCACACACTCCCACAGGCTGTAAAGATACGCCGAAAGCACTGTAGCACTTTTGCAAAAATCCAACAGAGAGGGGGGGGCTAAACCCAGAAAACAAAAAAAAGGAAAGAGATACACGGAGAGGCTGAGGGAAGAAGGGAAAGACAACATTCTGAATAAAGAAGAGAGACATTTTAATGCGTCTGCAACTCACAGTTGTGGTGGTAGTAATCTCCTCCGTTACAACCTTCAGCGTATCGACCACTGAGATATATCCCAGGCGCCTCGCAATAGCTAAGGCGGTGTTACCATTCTGAAGAGAAACGAGAGAAGGGGAGAGAGAGAGCGCGATGAGAGGGAGGATTGTGATGTGAGCCAATGAGATCACTCTCCACACTGCATGAGCCAGCATTTCCATCCAAAACAAGGCGGCAGCCGAGGAAAATCACCGCTTTTTTACCGTTACATCTGACTCCGTCTTTGTAACTTCTTTAAGACTATAGCCCTGGCTACCATGGTAACACAACACACTTACATCTGCCTGCTATCCCAAATGACAGAGTGCAGTATGGTTTAACCCTTCACTGCTCAAATTGCACTAGACAGAATGTGTCTTGTCTGCAGAAGTTCAGGTTTTATTTTGCATAAACAGCTCTGTATCAGACCCATTAAAAAAAAAGGCATTTTAAAATGTTACAGTTTCACTTCCAGTTGAAACCATTAAATCTATATCAGATGCAATTCCCTCTCTGGGGAGCACAAGATTACAGCTGTATTTGTCCACAAAGACATTTCCTCCTCCTGGCAACAAAAATGTACGTCCAATAAAAGTACACAAAAGCTAATGATTTAACAGACACAGAAACAACTTCTGTAAGGCTTTGGGGTGGGGAATTAATTTCCATGTAAATAAGTCTATTTGCAGTTCAAACGGTCGTCATATGGAGATGTGCCATTCATCAAGTGGGCATTAAAACGATAATTTAGCTAACCATTTAGGCCTATTTATCTCCATTTCATCACCTGGAACACTGGCAGTCCACGGTCCCTCTGTCACTCAACTTGGGGAGGAAGGGACGTGGTCCGTGATCCTTTGTGAAGAGCTCTACACAGAACTGGTTTACGTTATTTTGCACTGACCCAAAGGACAACATGCTGGCCTGCCGGGGGAATTACAGAAAGCTCCTCTCTGCAGCAGTATTGGCTTTAGTTACGTATAATTTGAGTTCTTCTACCAAGAGCCCTTCGGTTGAATATGCCCAATAGCAGCTACAGCCCCAGAATCTGACTACAATGCTCTCTTGCTTGAAGATCTGGTGCGTAAACTGGTATTCTGGAAAACTTCACAGAGGATTATTCAGTGTGACCTTCACAGGACCAAGCAGGGCGCCAGTGCTGATTTAAGCATGCACAATACATGTACACCGAAACGTGATCCACTCTGGGGAAACGACATGAGTTTTGGACGTTCTGGCTGTGTTTTAAAGATTACCCAATTAGAGGTGACTAATAACAACATCAACATGAAATGGGACAGTTGCGTTCCTGGCTGACTACAGAGAAGGAGCCGTGCCAGAGGTTATTGACGGTCTTTGAGGAGGGATTAACATCGGCAAACTAAGCAGGAACCTGAAACAGATTCAGTGGGTAGAGGGACAGAAATCTGGGTCTAAATCTTCAAAAAAGCCCAGGTTCCAATTTCCCCTTAAATTTTAATGAAAAATCCTTATCAAGATACCTGTTTGCAGATGGAAGCTTCGAGGCAGAGGGCAGGTGAATAAGCGCAGCACAGCTAGCTGCAGCCAGCCTGACCCCGCGGCTCAGAAATCAGTTTCCCTGCCTCATGTTTAGCTTAGTGCACACTAACATTTGACCTGAACTGCCTTAAGAGGGTAAGGAAAACAAGTGAGATTTACCCATCTGACACCCAGCTGTGTGAGGACTACTTTCACCAAAACAAAGGCTTGTTCTCAAGCCCTAAGAAAGGAAAGAAAGGAACCGTCCAGGGAAACCATTTCCCACTGGCACTTCACAGACTTACCGTGGTGATGGCATTGGGCTTGGCCCCGTGTTGCAGAAGAACGTTGATGATGTGAGTGTGGCCTTGTTGAGCAGCTTGGTGAAGAGGGGTGTATCCATTCTGTTGTCCACGGTGGTTACAATAAAAGCAAACAAACAAAGAACAACCACCAATAATTAGATTCGACACTTTGTTTCCTTCCTTTTGAGACATTTCAAACAGAAATTATGCCATCAGTCGACCCAAAGATAACAAATCTTCAGTAAGAATAATAATACTACTCGTTCCCCAGATTAATGAAAAGATAAAGGAAGGTAATACTTTTTATTGACAAACCATCTTAAACCTCACACTACAATCAATCTCTGGAAAGACAGATAATTCCTCATTTCCTAAATCAGAGGGCTGGACAGAGAGGACCGGTAAAGTTCAAGTGGCGCACAACAGACACAGAATCACAGCTGAGGCAGAGAATGTTTTTCTTCCTCTCTAAGACACTAATTTTCTACAGAAGCCCCAAGATTTGCCTTGAAGACATCTGAGCCAATTTTAAAACACACATCACTTCAACAGTAGCGATTCAAGACTACTTGCTTTTAAAAAGGCTAGCAACAGATACCTATTACAAACGTCAATCAATTTTAGCTTTATTTGCCTTCAAAAGGCTTGACCAAGCTGTAATTACACTTAAAACCATACAGATGACCTCTGTATTAATAAACACGCTTAACTCCATAGACCTCTCTGCTCGGGTGATTCACTCTAATGTTACACAACCCGGAGACAGAACCACAGCGTACTCCAGCTAGTTGAGCTGAGCTGGTATTGTGTAAGTCCAGCCAGGCAAGTCATTTACAAAATCATTTGCAATTGGCTTTGAAAGCAAGCTGAGAATAAACTGGAAGAAAACACGAAGTTGATCTCACTGTACACTTATGTAAAGCCTGGGGGCAGGCTCTGAAAGGCACACTCGGAGAGTTATCTCTTTTGCAAACAAATAGATGCAACTAACGCTTTGTCCTGTGAATTAAACAGTGATAGTTCAGAAGTGTTACAGTTCCTACAGTGACTGTAGGTGCACATGGAGCCCTAAGGAATGAAAGGGGGATTTTACTGCAAGCTGTCCAGCACAGTAAATTTGCTTGCTTTACTCAAATATTAGTGCAGTCCTTCAAAACCAGAATTCAGCCACACTGTCTTTCCCTGGACACAGTAGAAACCATCACGCAGGCTTCCTCTTGTTGAAGACCAAGCTGCAATAGAGGTTACTTACTCTTTAACACGCCTATCCTGAATCCAGCCAAGACAGATTTGCTCTTTAAACTGAGTCCACAGCACCAGTTGACAGACTGCCAGTATTTTTATTGGTCCCTAGGCATGAGATTTTGGAGAACCACTGTGCCATATGCTCATATATACCTGCTGCCTTTAATGAAATTATTCTAAGTAAGTGAAATGGCATCAGAATCTGGCCTGGTGGCCCCTTAGACATAAGGTGAGACCTAATACTGAAGATGCAAGTATGTCTTTCCCTTTAGTTAGCCTCCAAATACCTCAGCTGAACATCTTGGCAGCTATTGCTTGGATCCTGCTCGTATCTGCTTTATTAATTCTTATCAGCTGTTTTTCTAGCAGCGTTGCCTGTTATTTTGGAATCTCTGGGGTTTGCCGGCTGATTTGGGGTGGTCTCATGAGGGACGGACCAGCATCTTGCATTTATTTACTCTGCTGTTTCTTACCACAATGAGCTGTGGCCACTGTGATGAGACAGTGCTACTTTGAGAAATGACTCCAACCCCCATGTCGCAGCTGGGGACAGAGGAGCTGGACAGAGGGACCAGCAGACCACAAGCCTGTGATTTTGGTTACAAATACCAAGTACAACACTAGAAATACCAGTGCTCTTCTTCATGTCGATCCCAAGCCATCCACTCTGAAGCCAGTAGCTAGCTATTGCTTGAAGCCAGCTTTACCTAAGCCAAAGCCCTGCACCTCCTGAGTTAGCCTTTTCTTTCTGATAAGGGTGATGTGACGGTAGCTGGGTTGCAACGTGCTGTCACTGTCACCAAAACCTCCCTGCGTACTCACGAGATACACAATTCTTGCTACAAGATGCCTCACATTTAGCTGTTGTGCCCACCAGTCTGTACCAGAAGAAAGCGCTGAAGTCAGTGGGTTTTGTTCAGACTTTGGCTGTAGGCTGGCAGGTCCATTCAGTACAACTGGTCAGTCACAGTATACCCAGATTCCCCTCAAAAAAGCCCCAAACCCATCTTCAGTAAAATGCATTCCCCCACCACAGCTGCTTCCTCTCCCAAAGCCACACCACCCACGCTTTGATCAGCAGTAACTCTTCCCACTCCTCTCAGAGCAGACTGGAGAGAAGCTGGCATCACCCTTGAAGTGTCTGAATTGTAACTTACTAGTTTGGCAGCACACCAGTATTACGCTGGTGTAACCCATTTGTAAACAAGATCAGAAATAGACTCGAAAAAAAACAACCCAAACAATGAAACTGATTCTCTATCTCCTTCTTCCTCATGTCCCAAGAGTTATCTGGCTTTCCTTGTGTGAACACTGCACAACTGAGATGTAGCAGAGAGAAGGCTTTCCACCACAGCCACGAATCACCATACCTCAAGACCTACCATGCAACACTTGGAGCAGCCTAGTGAAAAGGCACCTACGGTATCTACTCGTGGTGCTTGGTTACCGGGTTCATAACAATGAGCAAAAGCAAGCAATGAAAAATTCTTTACCTTCGTTTTAGCATTGACATTTGCTCCCTGCTTGAGAAGAAAATTCACCATTTTGATGTTTCCATAGTGACACGCCACAATTAAAGGTGTATAACCAAGCTACAATAAGAGAACAGAGAAGTAAAACTGCAAGCTCAGTGGAACATTCCTTTTACAATGGTAGCATCCTCTGGCGCCCTGGAGACAGCAGCCACTCCAGGATTTACCTTGGTCTGAGCATCTTGGTTTGCACCGTGTTTGGTGAGTATTTCAGCTACATTCACTTTATCCTCTTGAGCTGCAAGGTGTAAAGATGTCAATCCAGTCTGGAGATGGAATAGACAATAAATAAATAAAGATAAAAATAGGAATAAAACCTACTGCACACAAGGAAAGAAATCTAGACTTTCCCACTCTCTCATCTTTAAAACATAAACAGATCTAAATTATAGCTTCTAAATACGGGTGGGTTTTTTAAACAAAGGAGAGTTGATGTTTCTCCCGTTCTAGCTGAGAAACAGCTCCAAAGCAATTGCATCATCATCCCCACAGAGCAAAACTTTCAGGCATCAACGATCACGCTTGGATTTTATACAACAATGTCACTTGGGAAGCTGAGGAGCCCATTCATAAATGAGAGAAGCTCAGTGAATGTGCTTCCCACTCCTCAGACTGGAAAGGGAACCTTGACAACTGCAGGCACGAGTCAGAGTGAGGAAAACAACTCCAGAAATAGATCCCATTCAAACACGCCAAGGAAATGGACGCAGCCTTTAACAAAAAGTTCACAGTGATCACGCACACAGTACTTGCCTGTGAACAAAGCAGGGAACAAACTTTTTAAGGGAAATTAAAGTCACCTGGTCCCTCATTGGTTAGGCAGCATAACACATCAATGCCAGACAATGAGACACCTTGGATGCACAAAAGCTGCACGATTTTGAGCTTAACAAAGACCTAGACATACGCCTGGATAAATCTGGTGATCTACCAAGATCTACAATAGTGGGGTTATTTTAAGGAACTTGTTTTCCTATGAAAAAAAGCTGCTCTGTACCACAAAAATATTAAAATCAACAATTTCTTCTTAGCCTGCCTTTCCTCCTGTAGCCTCCTACCGGGTGTTTCCTCCAGTCATGGCAAACATCTGCAGCTCCTCTTATGTGCTACCCTGTAGAGCCATTAATTACATGATATACATGAACTGGTCGATCCATCTGCCCATCCTAGGTACCCTCTTCTCACTTTTATTGTTCACCCACCTGTTGTCACTTCTGTAGATTCACAACTATGTCTATAAGGAAGCGAGGCTGAGAATTCCTGACGCTGTGACATCACTCCTACACTGCACTTTGCATCCTGCTGGATACTCCCACCCACAGCACTTTGTCTCCAGTTGCAAGTTACCTTTGTTGCCACGTGGATATTGGATCCTTTCTCCAAAAGCAAGGTCGCCATGTCAGTGTGTCCTTCTTGGGAGGCCAAATGAAGGGGAGTGACTCCCTGCTTGGTCAAAATGTTGGTCTCAGCCCCGTAGTTCAACAGAGTGGTAGCTATCTGCATCTGATTCTTCTTGGCTGCGATATGCAGGGGAGTGTATCCATTCTAACACCAGTCGGGAAACAAAACGAGAATGAAGTTAACACAACAGCCATGTCAGACACCATAAAACAGTATTATTTTATGCTACCCTTTATTACTAGAGAAGAGACTTCATTAAATTTTCAGGGCCAGACATGTCCCACGTGGCCCTGCTGTTGCACTGCTTTGTCCATCTGTTATTTTCGGCATATAAAGCAGCACAAAGCCAGCCCTCACCGGGGCGGGCAGGACTACCCAGCTAATGCCTTCAAATTATCCCGAGTTGGACACCTCCATCTCGAATACCCTATGCTGTAAATATCCAGTTTTGCCTGATGAGTGACATTCTCCGTGATGAGTGACGGGTGCCACTGCATTACCCTTTCCCAGAGCGTGTGGGTAGAGGTGCGTTTGCATATGGAATTCTGATGCACGTGTCAGTCAAGGCACTGGCTGCAAACAGCAACAGGGAGGCATGTTTCTCTGATCAAATTGATCATTTAAGCAAAGCAGAATGGCATTGATGGTACTTTCTGGCAATAAGGTAACTTCCCACCTTTAATCGCCTTACAACACACTGTGGGGGAAAATTCTGGATTACAGCAGACAGTCCCTCTGGAGGTGATCGGCTGTTTGGTCAGTGTTCTTTTTGAAAAAACAAATTAACTATACTACTGCATGCACCGCAATGGAGACGACACCTTTGATACAATGCCTTAGCAGACAGGGGATGTTTTCTGGCAGCGTACAACGGCAGCCTCACACGGGGCAGATCATTCTGACATCAGCACCAACTCACTCGTTATTTTCCCCTTTTAGGAGCCTAACACTATGATACTGCGGCACCACGCCTAACCCTGGGATGAATTCTCTGTATGCCCGGTGAGAATACCCACATCGTTCCTAATACTACACAATCCTGAAGTGACTTTGAGCTGTGACTAAAGCTCACAAACATAGAAAAGGACAGGGAAAGACACATATATACCTGCACATATACATACACTTATACATATACATAAACTTATACATACACTCATGCATAAACCTATTGATTTAGGACGGTACGACCTGAGATCTGGAAGACAGACTATGATTTTGATACATAAACTTCTACATACACCTATACATATAAATACACTTATACACACACATACATGCACTTACACATAGACTTACACATATACATGCACTTACACATAAACTTACACATACACTTACACATAAACTTACACATATACATGCACTTACACA